>JAGDQP010014087.1:34342-46072 GCA_022664845.1 Lepisma saccharinum | reverse complement strand
CATGTAAGAAAAATACTGCTCCTGGCTTGGACAGTATTACATATCGTCACATAGAGGAAGAACCATACTGCTTACTCCATCTGCTAGCAGCTATCTACAATTTCATACTGCGCACAGGATATGTACCAGTAGATTGGAAAACATCAAAAACGCTAATGTTTCTTAAACCTAATAAACCTCCTGACTCAGTTTCATCCTACCGTCCCATGCAGTTAACCCCCACACTTGGCAAAATACTAGAACGCATAGTGGTCAGACGTTTTCACATCCATCTCCAGGATCATAATTTGCTCCCAGATCATCAAGCAGGCTTCAGACCAGGATATAGTATCCAGGACCAACTACTCCGTCTTACCAATCACATCACCAATCACTACAACACCTGCAAACCATCCTGTCTCATATTATTCGACCTTGAGAAAGCTTTTGACAAAGTATGGCACCAGGGACTCGTCTGGAAACTTCTACGTTTTCATCTACCCACCGCATACATCCGTTATATATACAACTTCCTCACAAATCGCATTGCATACATAACCATCAACAACGCCAGTTCATTTCCAGTCTTCTTACATACCGGAGTACCACAAGGCTCAGCTCTCTCACCGCTGCTATACATCATGTTCTGTTCTGATCTACCCACAGTGCCTGCAAACGTACAGCTTTACCAATATGCAGATGATACAGCATTTCTCGCCACCGCCAACACCATGCAGCAAATAAACAGAACCATGCAAACCGCAAGACTCCTTTTATCAATGGTGTAAATCTTGGAAACTCACAATAAACGCTGCAAAAACACAAGCCATCATATTTCTTCCACCTAAACAAAGATCCAAAGTTCAACGAAATCCCACTCTTCTCACCTTGCAAATACAGAACACTAGAATCAAACCTACTACTACCGTAAAATACTTAGGACTCACATACGATCATCATCTTACCTGGAATGACCACTTAATATATCTTACGACCAAAGCCTACAATAGACTCAATCTAATAAAACGCCTTACTGGTACAACATGGGGGGGCCTCACACCACTTGCCGTTCTTAACACCTATAAAGTCTTTCTACGTCCTATCCTGACATATGGTCATGTAGCTTGCCTGCCAGCCCCAGCATAAATTTTACGACAAACTAAAAATACTAGAACGACATGCATTTCGCCTAGCTTACCTAGCCCCACCGCAGAGTTATACGTACGCGTCACTATGCCTCATATCTTGTTTCACCTTGAAACATTACGACAGCGCTTCATCGCTACTCGCTATGAAACTTTGCACCCCCTACTATTAGACACCATGCACATTGATGGAACCTACGAGCTTCAGCGCCCACCCAACATTACAAGCCCATTATCACTCCTGATCAGCATATACCTCTCAGTCCTACCCAACAATCATCCAGACCTACCATACCTCACAGCCTTCTCTGCCTCACAACCACCAAACTTCATACTTCCATCACATGCACAATAGTCCCACTGTTACTAACAGGGCACCAAATGTCACCCTCAGCGTCCAGAATCGCCCCGGGGACAGAAGATAACTTTCATTTGCTTCTACTAATTTAAACCCGATGATGTGGCGTGTTTAACTTCATAATTTCATTCGCCTCTTCACCGAAAATATGATATCATGAAAACTCTCTTTGCCCTACTCCTATACCTTCACTTCTCCCATATTTTAACTTCCTTTTCCCTATGAAGAGGGCGTAACCCTCTGTGTGGGAGATAGTCATGGCTCCACCATGACTATCAATTTGTATTAAAAAAAAACTCACTAACTCAACCTGGTAATAAAAACGAGTCAGGATGAGCTCAACCTTTGTAAGAAACAAGTCAGGATGAGCTCAACCTGGGTGAAAAAACGAGTATTGGTGCCGTCTGCCCAATCAAAATAAACAGTCAATTTTTAAAATAGTTGAGTTCAATTAGTTTAGTTTTAATTTTGGGGTCCCACCTTACCACCTCTTTGCATCCTTTGCACAAGCCGAGTTGTGCACTTCCAAGGGTGTGCATCACGAACATATTTGTTGTTCTCGTCTTGGGCATGCGTGTCCCAAGAGATTCTTGGATTGCCGGAGTTCCGGCATTCCAAGAAGCTCCTATGTTCCTTCTGTCAGAGACATCAGGTGTTGCGGGACGGACTTCCATCGTCCAGAATATTCTCCTGGTCTAAGTTCCCTTAATAGAACTTACTTGCTGGGGGGGGGGGGGGGCCCTACCTATTATTTTTTTTATTAACATATAACAAACATATATTACAAATAATAGAATAATACATTGACCAGCACGTGGACAACAGATAGACAAGACAAACATAAACTTGGTTGGCTTCTTCTTTGGCCTCTTCTAACCTGTAACAGAGTAGGAAGGAATAAGGATAGGTGGTGTGTTCCACGAAGTTTTTGCGCCTTCCTTTCCTTTTGATTTGTGTCCACTTCCTCCTCGTCACTGTTAGTTCCTCCTGTCTCACTCTTGCGCTCAGTTAGTGATGCCTCTTATTTCGCTGTATTCTATTTTCATTTTTTTTTTACACTTAATCACTCACACTTACAGCGTGGCTAGCTTTCGATTTGTTCGCTTTCATTTCTGACTTACAGAAAATTAGCGTTTTCCCACTAAATATATGTGCTCGTCTCTTCATACCACACTTCCAATTTCTTCCATCACCACACTTACACTAACTCACACACTTAGCGTTTCTTGGGACGGAGTTCCGCCTTAAGGCGCCGAATTTTTCCTACTGGGTTCCAGCGGAACATTCATTCTCTATTTCACAACTTCGTTTCTGGCTTATATATTAAATAACATGTATCTATTGTTTAGTGGTTTATTTATACGCGGCTGCAACGCGGGCGCGCGCACGCGGCGATCCTTTTATTGACCCAACGTCCCCATATCTTTAATCTACATTATCCTTGTTGTTTTCATACGGGGCGGTCCACGCCGTTAAGGTATTTCCTCTTGTAGTAGTTTGAGACTTTGTGAGTCAGCTCCCTGAGGGCCGTCACCAGTTCCGGTGTTCGCAAAATCTCCGCGACGGGCGTCTCCCCCAGGAGCTGTCTTTCTTCCCGAACTATGTTTCTTGTTTCCATACATCTTAGCACTATGTGTTCTGGCGTGGCTACCACCCCGCATATATGGCACATATTATGTTCTACTATTTTCCTTTGGTATAGCTTCTGTCGCTAGGGGCCGTGTCCAGTCAAGTAATGCATAAGACCTCCGGTAATCTCAAGTTGCATGCCCATTCTCTTCTCAATATCTGGAAAGAATCCAAGAAGTCTTCTTTCCTTTTCCGTCTCCTCCCATAACTCCTGCCATGCATTGACTATTATGGAATTGATTTCTAATTTATTCTCTGCTTCTTGGTGCAGTATTTTGGATAACTCTTTGTTGGTTTCCTTTTTGAGCCAATACATGGCACCCAATTTTTTCACCTGAAGATGCATTGGCGGGACAGGCGACGCCACCTGAAGAGCCTCTACCGGTGTTGTTCTATATGCGCCAATCAGCCGCAGCAGTAGTTGTCTATGTGATTTGTCTTTGTCTAATATCATCCATTCTGTGGTCCCAGACGCTAGCAGCATAACATACAATCGATCTTATAATAACATCGTGTTACGTTCGTATTACTTTAATTGGAATTTTAAGGTCTTTTGTTGCGATGTTTACCAATTTATGTGAAACTTTTGTTGCTTTATTTTTGATTATAGCTGTGTGTTCTCTAAAGTTAAGTTTTTCGTCTAAGGTTATGCGTAGGTATTGTAAGTGTCTTCCCCTTTTTATAGTTTTATCATTCGCTTTTTTATAGTTGGTCCTCTATTGAAATTAAGGTTTCCTTTAAATGACACATATTTGTTTTTATCTGATGATATTGTTAACTTATTCTCTTTGCACCTCGATGTCATTTTATCTATTACTTCATTTGCTTTATTTTGTAGGCTCAGTTGGCTGTTGCCCTTAATCACGACCGCCAGGTCGTCGGCATATCCCACAACTCTTTCCACCTGCCGCATTCCATCCAGCATTTCCAGGCACGGTCCCAGAAAACTGGGCCTGGTACCGAGCCTTGCGGGCAACGTGTTGTTGGCATCGTAGCCACGATGTCATCCGCCGTCTCTACTTCTATTAGTCTATTTGCAAAGTAGTTTTTTTACAACTTTCCACAGTTTGCTATGCAACTCGATTTTCTTTAATCCCCTTAGCAAGGAAGGCCACCACAAATTGTCGAAGGCCTCCATAATGTCAAAGAATATCCCAATTGTGTATTTACAATTATCTTCTTTTAGCTGATATATGCTGTTACATAGTTCGTTTATGGTGTCTTCCGTAGACTTTTTAGAACGGGAACCGTATTGTAATTTACAGGTTGATATGTCTTTTCTTTTTTCATTTATTTTTTGTGCAATTATTCTTTCAAAGGTTTTACCATTGAGTAAATATCTCCTCAATTTACTCAATGGTTTTACTTATTGTGTTCAATAAACAAATGGGTCTATAGCACTTGGGACTGCGTTTATCTTTGTCCTCACTTTTTAGTAGGATTATTAAATTTGCTTTCTTCCATCGTTCCGAAAACACTTCTTGATTTATGCATTCATTAAAAAGCCTAGTTAAGTATGGAGTCCATATATCTGTATTAATTTTGAATATTTCATTTTTTATGTGATCTGACTCCCGGTGCTTTCCTTTGTTTTAGACTTCTTAGGATTGCTGCCACTTGATCGTTTGTAACCACTAGGTCTTCTGGGTTTTCTGTTTCATTGTTTGGTACTTTGTTGGCGTCAATTCTGATTCTTCTATTTTCTTCGTTATCGTCCTGAATACGATCGGGAAAAAGTTTTTCACACAGAAGTTCGATTGTATTTTTCCAGTTCGTTGTGTATTGACCTTGATCGTCTTTTAGTGTTTTCTCTTTTAATATGACCTGACTTTATTGAGAGGTAATTTTCTGTTGATTTTGTGTAGTCATTTGATAGCCAATTATTTATGAATTCTATTTTTTACTTTTGTTATACTTTAATAGTTTTTCGAGACTTCTTTTTTGTCTGCACGGGGGGAGTTTCTTTTTAGGTTTAGTGTCCTGGACTTGGGCTCGATCATAGTTATGGGCCATAATCGAACTTATCTATGGTTCTTTGGAGTCTTAATTTATATTAAGGGGCATTCTTCTTGTTTCCCCCCGCACTTTTTACCGCTTTGAAAGCATGGTAGACATACTTTCTTTTCTTTTTCCCTACATTCACTTTTCTTGTGTCCTTTTTCTCCGCATGTTCCACATCTGGGATCATTTTTGCAATAGTTTGCTATATGACCATAGTCAAAACATTTCAGGCAAGTCGTGACAACGAGATGGTCTTTAACGTTAGTGACTTCTTATCCAATATATACCTTGGGATTCTGCAACAAAATCTACCTTACTTGTCTTGGTACTTCAAATACTAGATGGTATCAATCCTGATTCCTTGGTTTGAACCTAGGTTTAATGAGCTGCCTCTGCTCATCTGTAATACTCTGAAGGTTCCTCACCAGCAATTTCTCTATGACTTCTGCCTCCTTCATCTCGGTGGGGATACCGTAGATGATCATCAGAGGGTTTCTCTCCTCACTTCTGTTGGACATATCGAAGTTATTTTTCATGTTTGGGTGGTTCAGTAGATTTTCCTCATCGTGGGTCGATGCCATCTGCAAAATCAGTGCAGTCTTAGTCTTAGTCTGGATCATCTGGAAGTTTATCTGATCATTTCTTTGTATTGTTCTGGTGATCCTCATCCTTGTGTCTTTTAGTGTTTCACCTAGCTTGGGTCTTATTAAGATAGTTGGTTTCGTTTTTCTTTTGTTTGTCTCTATAATTCTGTTTTTTTTCGGTATCTTGTTGTCTTTCTTCAGCATGTCTGCAAAGCTGACTGCTGGTACCGCTGATTCCCTTGCTGGTTCCTTTGCCTGCTTCAACCTTCCATTTTCGGCGTACAATGTTCGTATTTCTTCTTCCTGTCTCTGCAGTTTCTCTTCTGTCTTCTAGATTCTGTCTGGCTGATGGTTATTTCTAGTTCTTTGACTCTGAAACTACCAGTTATTGCTTCCTGTTTTAATTCGTCGATAGTTCTTTCCAATTTATCGATATCATGATCCCGTTCTTCTACTTTCGTTTGCCATTGCTCCAGCTTAATTTCGCATTCCCTAAGTCTTGCGTTTTCCCTTTCTAGTTTTTCTTGGTTCTTTTCCAATTCCGTTATTCTTCCTTCTGCGTATGGTCCTCCAGATGTTGCATCCATACTCTCCTGGTCAGTGACCCCTCTTCTCACACTTCTCAGAGGCGTTGTTTTAGCTGTGCTCTCTTTCCTTTTTCCCATTCTGCATTTACTTCCTGCGCTATCTTTTATTTCAATTCCTTTTTTTTCCTTATTAGACCTTGGTTTATTTACATTTATTTATTTCTTCTTTACTTTCTCCATCCATTTTAACCGAAATGGGTTGTTAGGATCTGGATCGTCGGACCTCCACTGTGACTCAAGTTTGGTAAGTCCAGTCTTGGTGATATCCGTATATTCAAAGCTTTTTGACATCTTCGCGCTCTCGTATTCATACTCGCACGACACACGCACTAAAGTTTAAAGTTTACAATATGGCATCCCCAGAGCCGCGCAGATCAGGGGACCCGACACCCGAGAGACCGGCCTCCGATCGAGGGGAGTAAAAAAAGGTCCCCAGGTGCGGTCACCGACCTTCCAAAATATAAAGCACCCATTCCCAGCGGCCACGGAGATATAGCCCACTTAGCCCTCCATGCTGTCTATATACACTCACAAGAATCTAAGAAAATGTCGTTGCAGCGGGCCTTAGGAAATTATCTCCTCAAGGTCACCGGATGTCCTTGATCGTTCAACCTTGCCAACGTTAATACGCGGAAGTATGTTTCTTATAGTCTCATATACTTAACAGAAAATTTGGTCCCTTAATAAGTACTGCCGAGTAAATCCCACATGCACGAAAACTTAATATGTTCTTTTCATTAAGGTCTAAGTTTCTGTTGGTAAGTTCCGTTTCTCCCCCGAAAATTAGCACCTTTTCGGAAGCGATCACAACACACGTCTTACCACTTGCAAAGCCACTACTCGAAGTCCCATCAATAGGTGAGTATGTGAGTAGTTGCTGAGTTGCAAGTTGTCGACAGACGGACGGATAGACGGACCGGGCGGGTGCATAAGTCTTTATAAAAGTCTTGCTGCTGAAGCGTAAAAGCAAGAGGTGAATGTTTCGTTAGTCTTCTGCGCATACAAAGATATCCTATTTCCATTGTGATACATAACGAGAAATAATATTGTGTGTAAAATAATCACGAGAAACAATCTTGGTCTTGGCTGTACTAATAATACAATTTTAAATCAGAGGATACGTTCTGAGTTAAAGTAATTTTTAATCCAAGGAAATTCAGATCGTCCTTTTACTAAACGAATCAGAAATCCACATTGCACCAATCGCGTTTGATGATATCCGCATCCTTTCGCCGCGGATTCCAGATCCGTATTTCATATCAATATTCTAAATCCGTATTCCAAATCAGCGGATATCACATCTGCGTATTTTAAATCCGGATTTTTTGGCCATCTCTAGTTTGAACTCGTATTACCAGGACATTTCCAAGGACACCTCAATCGCCTTCCTAGCCCTACTAGTTCCAAAGATATTAATTGCCCTCTATATCTGGCACCGCCCCTATCTCTGGATACGCCTCTGCAATGTGTATCGTCTATAAGGCTTTGAGCTAGTCTCGTCGAGACCTTTCCAACGACACCGCAAACAAGAAAAGTTACAAATATCCGAAGAAATAACTTCTTTTTCAATGTACAAGGAAAATATTTCGATATACAAAACCCACGAAACTCCTCAATTTTTATTTTCTAACAAATAAATATTGTACATTCATTAATTGGTTCATATCCCGATATATCCGAATTTGCACTTGTAAGATCCAGTTTTACATAATTGGGCTTGCCAGACGTACCGGTTTGGCCTTTTGAGATGTTCCGGCGTGCCGGCCGGTTTCGTGTTTTGTTCCAGTGAGATGAAAAGTAATTGAGTGTACGTCTATAATTTTCATTGCT
Source organism: Lepisma saccharinum (assembly GCA_022664845.1). Taxonomy (NCBI): domain Eukaryota; kingdom Metazoa; phylum Arthropoda; class Insecta; order Zygentoma; family Lepismatidae; genus Lepisma; species Lepisma saccharinum. Next base: position 37,959 of record JAGDQP010014087.1, on the reverse strand, counting down.
AATTTGCGTATTTATTTATTTTTGTTTTGAATTACACACTAGCGAGGTTAGGGTCTCTCTTACACCTGACTAGTACCAAAGCTAATTACAGTTAAATACAACTTCAGCGTAACAAATGAACATTTCGAAATTGTATAATAAAGAAACAGAACATGTATCTGCATGTTACTATAAAGAAATATTTACTCCCCACCCCTCAACACACACGTATACGTACTGACATTCGTTGTGTGAGGTGTTTCCGGTTTTGAGGTTGAAAAATCTGGCAAGTCTAATACAATAGAACTAACTTCAAGTCCTCTCTGCTCTACCTCCCTTGTTTACACGAAACTGTTAATGAAAACCTTTATCTTGATCCATCTTTGTCATGGATACAAGACTGTCAAGCTCCCTCTCCCTTTCCTCGCTCCGTGCGTTATTCTTTTCAACTAAGTCTTCTCCATGCTTTTCTCTCACCCTTTCCCCCCTAACTGCCCCTTCTGAAAAAAAAAAATAGAAATTTTATTATTTAAGTCATAAATTGCTATTTTTTAAAAAAACGCAGATAGGCAGATGGTACGCAGAAATACTTTCTGTATGACCAGGGACAAATCGCATCTCTCTACGTGTAAAACTAGTTGACTGATGTATGCAGTAATATTTTAACATGGGGAAGATAGGACTTTCAAGAAACGTAGAAGTTAATCTGAAGTAAGGCCCTGACTGGTACCTTTCTCATTCTCCCCGAACCCTATCTTGGCGTGAACCAGAAATGTCTAAATGTCTTAAATTAATTCTAAGCGGGTGTTAAAAGCAAATAACTTTAGAAACTTTCATTTTTACTTCTGGGTCATGACATTCATTTCTGGAGAGTGAATACTTTTTACCAAAGCATGGCTGTACAGCAATTATTGTGAATCATACTTCCATATACTATATAGCCCCATTGAAGACAAACTCACTCACTTACTGATTCACTCATCCATATAAATTCACAGCCCAAACTACTGGAGCTAGAAACACCAAATTTGGTATGAAGGTGTAGGACCATGAGTAGGTAAAGTTAAAAGTAGGACCATGAGTAAGTCAGCCATCTTGAATCCAAAATGGCCGCTAAACCCTTTGTTGTATAGAATGGGGAGGCTAAACTACCGAGGCTATTGAAATGGTATTTGGTATAAAGGTACATTATCATTTCTAGGTTAATACAATATTACACAGTTTACCTAAAGACGCCATCTTGGATCCAAAATGGCTGACTTAAAATATCATTTTCCACAACCTTTGAAGTAGAAGCACGAAATTTAGCATCAAGGTGTATCATAATTAGTAGTTTAGATAAATAATAAAACGTATTGGGAAAGTCGCCATCATTGATTCAAAATGGCCGCCCAAATATCATTTTTGACACCGTTTGAGCTAAATAAATGAAATGTTATTTTTAGTTGTGTCCTTACGTGTAAGTCACGACAATATAATAAAACATTAAAAAAGTCGCCATCTTTAATGCAAAATGGCCGTCCTAAAACACATTTTCTAAATCACTAAGTCTAGACAAACGAAACTTCGTATGAAGGTGTACCATGATGGGTAGGTCACAAAAATAGTGAAACACCCCGAAATGGGGCGCAGCCCCCCCCTGTTGCTGGTATATTTGTAGCATGGAGTCTGCCAGAGAGTCTCTGTTTACGATAAAGGGGGGAGAAGCCCCCCCAAACCCCCATCTTCGGAGCACAGAGTCTACATACTATATAGCCCCATGGACACTCACTCACTCACTGACTGACTGACTCATTCACTCATCCATATAAATTCACAGGTCAAACTACTGGAGCTACAGTCACCAAATTTGGTATGAACCATGAGTAGGTAAAGGGAAAAATCCGACATTTTGAAAAAGTCACCATCTTGGATCCAAAATGGCCGAAAAACCCATTGTTGTATAGAATATAGAGCTTAAACGGTTGGGGCTATTAAAATTAAATTTGATATGGGGGTACATTATCGCTAGTAGGTAAGGAAAATAATACAAAATTTTCTAAAAGTCGCCATCTTGGATTCAAAATGGCCGCCAAACCCATTGTTGTATAGAATACACAGCCTAAACGGCTTATGCTACAGAAATGAAATTTGGTACCAAGGTACATCACTATTACATTACGAAAATGTTACCTGATGCATTCAAAGACGCCATCTTGAATCGAAAATGGTGGACCCTAAAAATTTATTTTCCACACGGTTTGAGTTAGAAACAAAATTTGATATGAAGGTACACGATCACAAGTAGTTTAGAAAAACATTACAATATTTTCAAAATGTCGCCATCTTGGAATCAAGATGGTCGCCCTAAAACATTGCACAAAGCCTAAACCGCTGGAGCTAGAAAAACAAATTTGGTACATCATTACTATTAGATTACGAAAATATTGCAATTGGTGAAATATCTTTGGTTGCAGTTAAACTTGTTTTATGTTTTTGTATGATATTGATAGTATAAATGCTGAAAATCTTTAAACGCCAATATCTCGGAAACTATGCGTCGTAGCGCAAAAATAAGCCCACATTTGTTCGTAGAAACTGTTTTCAGTAGCGTTGCCGAATCTAGCAAAAACGTTACTTTCAGAGTAAAATAAGAACTTTGGGTTGCATTTTTTGTGGGTTGCACTACTCGTGTCTACTTTCCTCATGCATGCGCACTATGATTACCTCAACATTACACTGTTTATTCCATATTGATACCTCCGTTAGATGTCGTGATATATATTATATCATTATATTCAGCCGTTTTCTATCCACTGCTGGATGAAGGCCGCCCCCTTTTCTTTCCACATATCTCGGTGTGTTGATATCCTCATCCATGTACCTCCTGAAAAACGCTTGATTTCATCTACCCATCTTACATTTGGACGTCGTCCCAGTCGTTTCTTTTCTCTAGGAATCCACTGTAGTACATTTGTCGTCCACCTTCCATCTGTTCGTCTAGCTATGTGACCGGCCCATCTCCACTTCATCTTCTTCGCAGTCTTGATTACATCCTCTACCTTTGTTTGTGCGCGAATCCATTCATTTCTCTTCCTGTCCCTCCTGGTTATTCCTAGTATGCACCTCTCCATTCCTCTTTGTGTGACTCTCAATCTTTGAGTCGTTTGCGCATTCAATGTCCAAGTTTCGCAGCCGTACATCATTACAGGTAAGACACATTGATTATAAACTTTACGCTTCAGACACATTGGAAGTTTGCTTTTGAAAATAAAGTGTAGTCTTCCAAAAGAACTCCACGCCATTTTACATCTTCTATTTATTTCATCAGTCAACTTTGCATTCGATGTTTTAAGCTGGCCTAGGTAAACATACTCATCAACTATGCCTATTGTCTCTCCGTTAATCTTCACTTCCTTCTTTGCAGCATGTTGGTTGTACATTACTTTTGTTTTACTTAAGTTCATTTTAAGGCCTATTTTCGAACTCTCGTTACTGAGTTCTTCCATTCTGTTTTGTAGTTCTTCTGCACTTGAATCAAACAGGACTACATCATCAGCGAATCGTAGATGCTGAAGATATTCGCCATTAATTTTAATTCCAACTTCATCCCAGTTTAAATTCTGGAACACTCTCTCCAGGACCGCACAAAACAGTTT
>JAGDQP010014087.1:0-29342 GCA_022664845.1 Lepisma saccharinum | reverse complement strand
TTTCTAATGTCGACATTTTCATGTTCGAAAGGGATCAATACTGGTATCAGAGATTAAGTTACTATCAACATTTTCTTTATGTGTGGCGTACGTTTCGACAACATTCACTCGAAAAAGTCGACACCATTGGTTTTCTTCAAATGTATATATCTATATACTATATAGCCCCATGGACACTTACTGACTGACTGACTGACTGACTGATCATCATAATTCACAGGCCAAACTACTGGAGCGTAGGACCATGAGGAAGTAAAGGAAAGAATCCGACATTTTGGAAAAATCGCCATCTTGGATCCAAAATGGCCGCCAAACCCATAGTTGTATAGAATGGGGAGCTTAAAGTACTGGGGCTATTGAAATGATATTTGGTACAAAGGTAGATTATCACTTGTGGCTTAATATAATATTACACAGTTGGATCCAAAATGGCGAACTTAAAATTTCATTTTCCACAACCTTTGACGTAGAAGCACGAAATTTAGCTAAAGGTGTATCATAATTAGTAGTTTAGGAAAATAATAAAATGTTTTGGGAAAGTCGCCATCTTTGATTCAAAATGGTCGCCAAAAAACATTTTTGACACCGTTTGACCTAGAGAAACGAAATGTTATTTTTAGTTGTGTCTTCACGTGTAAGTCACAACAATATAATAAAACATTAAAAAGGTCGCCATCTTTAATTCAAAATGGCCGTCCTAAAACACATTTTCTAAATCACTAAGTCTAGACAAACGAAACTTGGTATGAAGGTGTACCATGATGGGTAGGTCACAAAAATAGTGATAAAAACCCAAATGGGGCGCAGCCCTCCCCCACGGTGGGTGGTATATTTGTAGCATGGAGTCGGCGAGAGAATCTTTGTTTACGATAAAGGGGGCGCAGCCTCCCCAAACCCCATGTTCGGTGCTCAGCTCCGACGGGGGTCTGGGGGCAGCGACCCCAGCTAAGCAAAGCGAGTCTTATATACTATATAGCCGCATGGTCACTGACTCACTCACTCACTGACTGACACATCATCAAAATTCACAGGCCAAACTACTGGAGCTAGAATCACCAAATTTGGTATGAAGGTGTAGGACCATGAGTAGGTAAAGGGAAAAATCCTATATTTTTGAAAAGTCGCCATCTTGGATCCAAAATGGCCGCCAAACCCGTTGTTGTATACAATAGAGAGCCTAAACGGCTTAAGCTATTGAAATGAAATTTGGTATGGGGGTACATTATCGTTAGTAGGTAAGGAAACTATTTTCAAATTTTCTAAAAGTCTCCATCTTGGATTCAAAATGTCCGCCAAACCCATTGTTGTATTGAATACACAGCCTAAACGGCTGATGCTACAGAGATGAAATTTGGTACCAAGGTACAACAGCACTATTACATTGCGAAAGTCTTATCTGATGTATTCAAAGACGCCATCTTGAATCGAAAATGGTGGACCCTAAAAATCTATTTCCCACACGGTTTGAATCAGAAACACAAATTGAAATTTGGAATGGATATACATTATCGCTAGTAGGTTACGAAAATATAACACAATGCACCCAAAGACGCCATCTTGAATCCAAAATATTGGACCTTAAAATCTATTTTCCAAACGGTTTGAGCTAGAGATACGAAATTTGGTATGAAGGTGTATCATAACTAGTAGTTTAGGAAAATAATATAAATTTTTGGGAAAGTCGCCATCTTGGATTCAAAATGGATGGCTAAAATATCATTTTCACCAATGTTTGTGCTATAGAAATTAAATTTTATTTGAAGTTGTGTCTTCACGTGTAAGTCACGACAATAAAATGTTTAAAAAGTCGCCATCTTGGATCCAAAATGGTCGCCAAACACTGTTGTATAGAATAGACAACCTGAACTATTGGATCTATTGAAATGAAATTTGGTATGCAGGTACATCATCACTAGTAAATTACCGAAATATTATCTTCTGTATTAAAGACGCCGTTTTGTATCCAAAATTGCAGACACTAAATTCCACACCGTTTGTGGTAGAGATGCGGAAACATCGTTTGGGCTAGAGAAATGAAATTTTATTTGAAGTTGTGTCTTCACGTGTAAGTTACGACAATATAATATGTTAAAAAAGTCGCCATCTTAGATCCAAAACGGTCGCCCAACACAAATTGTTGTATAGAATAGACAGCCTGAAGGATTTGGAGCTATTGAAATGAAATTTGGTATGCAGGTACAACATCACTAATAGATTACCAAAATATTACCTTATGTATTAAAAGACTTCATCTTGGATACAAAATGGCGGACACTTAATTCCACACCGTTTGTGGTAGAGATAAGAAATTTCGTATGAATGTACATGGTCGGTCATAAGTAGTTTAAAAAATATTACAAAATATTAAAAAATTGACCATCTAGGATCCAAAATGGCCGTCAAACGCATTATTGTATAGAATAGGGAGACTAAACGGTTGGGGCTACTGAATTGAAATTTGGTATGAACGTACATTATTGCTGGTAGAGTACGAACATATTTTCAAATTTTTGTAAAAGCCGCCCAAACCCATTATTGTATAGAATACACATTTTGAAACACTGCGGCTATTGAAATAAAATTTGTTATGCGGGTACATCATCACTATTGGACCAGGAAGATATTTTCAAATTTTCTAAAAGTCGCTATCTTGGATCCAAAACCGCGGACCCTAAAATGCATTTACACACCGTTTGAGCTAGAGATACGAAATTTGGCATAACTGTACATGATCATCAGTAGTGTAGAAAAATATTGCAAGATGGTGAAAAAGTCACCATCTTGGATCCAAAATGGCTGCTCAAAACACATTACACACAACCTAAACCGCTGGAGCTAGGAAAAGCAAATTTGGCAGTGAAGGTACATCATTACTATTAGATTACGAAAATATTATGCAATTGGTGAAATATCTTTGGTTAAAGTTACACTTGTTTATACTTCTGCTTAATTTTGATAGTGAAAACTGTTCAAAAACTTTAAACGCCGATATCTCGGGAACTATGCGTCGTATCGCAAAAATAAGAAGAAATTTGGTTTTCGTAGAAAATTATCGAATCTCGGAAAAAGGTTATTTTCAGAGTAAAATCAGAACTTTGGGTTGCATCTTTTGTGAGTTGCACTACTGGTGACTACTTTGCTCATGCATGCTCATATATATAAAGATGGGGCTTTCAGTCTCTAACGTCATAGATTTTTGCAATTATTATTGGAACTTTCTTCTTTAGGTTGCATAACAGAGTAGGAAGACGTTTCATCCATCTTGATATGACGATTAGAACGCGAGATATTAACATGTAAATATTTCACGAAATGGCCGCCCGCAAGTGAGTGATGGCATGTATTCTGGAAAATCCGAGATAGCTATCTTTCTCGGAGTGTCATTCTGAACGAAATGCCGTTTGTTGCACGTTTCTGGCAGATATTTTTATTTGCCTCCAAAAATTCAAAATGACGTCCTACAGAGCTTCCGGTATTTTTAATCGTCTATTTGCAACTTGTTTTTTCCCATACTCGATATGGCAAACACGAATCTGAAATCCTTTTATGTGTATATCATCTCTAAATAAGAAAACATTTTCTAAAATGCGTTAATTTTTAACAAGGGATTGTATAGGAATTAGATACATTATGCATTAAGTTCATAAATTATGGTCAGAAATGTAATTATCTGCTAATATGACGGCCGGAATCTATATCACGTGACATGTTGTGCATTCTTCGATTTGAATTTCAAGCTTCACTTGTCATGCTGACTACATTATCGTTTCCTTGTGGATTTCAATGCGGAAATCGAAATTGGCTAACTTGGCCAAGATGGCCGTGGTATCCGCAATCTATATCACGTGATACGTTATCAACAATTTATTTTGTATTGGAAGTTGCATCTGCTTTACCTAAGCAAACCATTGTTTATTTCATATCGATAGCTCATTTACAACGCGAGGTATTCAATAAAACTTTCCAGCGTCTTCCATTCGTGACGTCACAACGTTATTCAACGCATTGGTGATATGCAGTTAGAATATGTATACATGTCCACTAATATCGTTATTCTTTTTTCCTAACTCTGTATCTATTCAGCCAATCACTAATGTTAAAAACCATATCATGTGACAAATTTTCTATTTGAGCAAGAGAGCTTTCGGTACACGTGTACTAACGATCATACAAAAGTACACTCGACCGACAAATTCGCGTTTTTAAGGCTTTATATCTCTGTCATTTTTCTAATGTCGACATTTTCATGTTCGAAAGGGATCAATACTGGTATTAGAGATTAAGTTACTATCAACATTTTCTTTATGTGTGGCGTACGTTTCGAGAACATCCACCCGCAAAAGTCGACACCGTTGGTTTTCTTCAAATGTATATGTCTATATACTTATGTAGCCCCATGGACAGTCACTGACTCATTCACTCATCCAAATAAATTCACAGGCCAAACTACTGGAGCTACAAACACCAAATTTGGTATGGGGGTGTAGGAGAATGAGTAGGTAAAGGGAAAAATCCGACATTTTGAAAAAGTCGCCATCTTGGATCCAAAATGGCCGAAAACTCCATTGTTGTATAGAATAGAGAGCCTAAACGGCTGAGGCTATTGAAATGAAATTTGGTATGGCAGTACATTATTGTTAGTAGGTAAGGAAAATATTTTCAGATTTTCTAAAAGTTACCATCTTGGATTCAAAATGGCCGCCAAACCCTTTGTTGTGTAGAATAAGGAGGCTAAACTACTGGGGCTATTGAAATGAAATTTGGTATAAAGGTACATTATCAATTGTAGGTTAATATAATATTTGATAGTTTACCTAAAGACGCCATCTTGGATCCAAAATGGCGAACTTAAAATATCATTTTCCACAACCTTTGGGGTAGGAGCACGAAATTTAGCATAAAGGTGTATCATAATTAGTAGTTTAGAAAAATAAAAAACATGTTTTGGAAAAGTCGCAATCTTTGATTCAAAATGGCCGCCAAAATATCATTTTTCACACCGTTTGAGCTAAAGAAATGAAATTTTAATTTTAGTTGTGTCTTTACGTGTAAGTCACGACAGTATAATAAAACATTAAACAAGTCGCCATCTTTAATGCAAAATGGCCGTCCTAAAACACATTTTCTAAATTATTAAGTCTAGACAAACGAAACTTGGTATGAAGGTGTACCATGATGGGTAGGTCACAAAAATAGTGAAACACTCCCAGATGGGGGCGCAGCCCCCCCCCCCGGTGGGTGGTATATTTGTAGCATGGAGTCTGCCAAGGAGTCTCTGCTTACGATAAAGGGGGGAGCAGTACCCCCAAACCCCCATGTTGGGAGCGCAGCTCGCACGGGGGTCTGTGGGCAGAGCCCTCAGCTAAGCAAAGCGAGTCCATCTACTATATAGCCCCATGGACACTCACTCACTCACTGACTGACTCATTCACTCATCCATATAAATTCACAGGCCAAACTACTGGAGCTGCAAACACCAAATTTGGTGTGAAGGTGTAGGACCATAAGTAGGTAACGGGAAAAATCCGACATTTTGGAAAAGTCTCCATCTTGGATCCAAAATGGCCACCAAACCCATTGTTGTATAGAATACACAGCGTAAACGACTGCAGCTAGAAACATCAGGTTTTGTATAAAAGTACACTATTTCTATTAGGTTACTGAAATGTTATTTGATGTATCCATATACGTCATCTTGGATCCAAAATGACCTAAAAATCCATTTTCTACACTGTGAGCTAGAGATACGAAATTTGGCAAATAGGTGTATCATTACAAGTAATTTATAAAAATATTGCAAAATTTGGGGAAAGTCGCCATCTTGGATCGAAAATGGTCGCCCAAAAACCATTTTTGACACCGTTTGAACTAAAAAAAATTAAATTTTACATGAATGTGTACCATTACAATTAGGTCACGTCAACATAGGAAAAGTTAAAATTTAACTTCACCATCTTTAATCCAAAATGGCCGCCAAACCATTTGTAGTAGTTTAGGAAAGTATTACAAATTTTGGGGAATTCGCTTGTTTGATCCAAAATAGCCGCACAAAACATTTTCGACACCTCTTGAGCTACAGAAATGAAATTTTATTCGAAGACAACTTCAGGAGTAAGTTACGACAGTATAATAAAACGTTGAAAAGTCGCCATCTTTAATTCAAAATGGTAGCCGGAAAACACATTTTCTAAACCACTAAGGTTAGGCAAAGAAAATATGGTATGAAGGTGTACCATAACGAGTAGGTCACAAAAGATGGTGAAAAAAATATGGTGGTGCAACCCTCCCGGTTGGTGGTGTATTTGTACCAAGGAGGCGCGCTCCGCCAGAGAGTGCTTGATTATGATAAAGGGGGCGCAGCTGCCTCAAATCTTGATGTTGGGAGCGCAGCTCCCACGGGGGTCTGGGGCAGTGCCCCCAGGGAAGCAAAGCGAGTTATTGTCCTATACGTATTTGCTCCTACATATTTGATACATCGATCGGCCTGAGCCGAAGTTTCCTAAAGGGTTTAAATACAATTTAATTTATTTAATACGAGGATTTCCCATAAATTTTACTTGTCTGACAGAATAAGAAACATTATGTTGTTTGTTGACTTCATTATTTCGAAAGGAACTAGTGTCCTTTTGCAGCAACTATGTAAAAACTACGTACCCGCGGAAATACACTCTCCGCTGTCGTTCTCCTTACGACAGCATAGCAAATGGCAGACTCGACTAGAATACCAGAGAATCGGAGTTGTGCTCACGGGGTCTGTGATGTTGGGAGGACCCAGCTTTCTTGATTTTCCACTCTTGTTATAAAGATAAATCACGAACACACTATAAAGCGTTCGGCCTACTGTCATTGTTGTGACTCATCGTGGTTTTGATAGAGCTTAAATTATATTTTTACGTTAAAATTACATAATTGTGTTGAGAATTTAAAATACTGGAAATAAACACAGATTTTTGTAATAAAGCCAATATGTGTTTCCCGAGAGGAAGTGCATAGTCGCTAATCGGTTAACGGTCCCTAATTAACTAACATATTGTATTGACGCACTACGCGAGATCCAAGTTCGAAATAAACAATAGCGTAGAAATAACAATGAATTCCAATACACACCTGAATGGAGATTGCGTCTATCAGGTTCTCGGCTCAGTTGGTCGGAGATTGTAGACCACAGCAACTGAGTTGGAGGAGTCGGACTACCGGCCCTCTCTCGGAGACCTCGAGACTTCTCAGAGATGTTGAAGTTCGATACACTACCATGGTAAACGGCTATCTTCTATTTTGGTAGATACGATCCAGTAGAGCTCGGGAGTCGAATGCTTCAAAGCACTACTAGGAGCGGAATTACAGAGTGAGCTTCAAGAGTCTCTGGTCCTTGATGTTCCTAAATATATAGGTAGAGAAGACCAGCGGCAGCTAATCACAGACGAGCATAACAGTCATATTATCTTGTTTGCATTCCTGGGGCATTTTTTCATAGAATTAATATTAGTAAATGAGATATTGTATCCGTTATACTCGACATTTTCTGAATTCATAAAACAGGAATTCTTGTCTCATACTGTAACCTGTTATATAACGGATGAGAAAGACACGAAAGTATGTTGATTTTCATACGATCGAATAGTTGGATCTTAAATATCAGATACCTTTCTTATTACGTTAAACAAAGAGTAGACTTTTCGTGTCACTCCTTGTCAAGAAAAACAGTTAACATTTCTTTTTTATTTTGTATAGAAACACACACAACAGTTCAAAGATATGATTAAATAATATACCCTCTATACACTAAAGAATTTTCTGTGTTACTTTTCTGAAATATTTTGTTAATTTCTTCGAATTTCACCCTCGTGTCTTTTTACTGTAAATATTTATCAAAATAATTATAGTATTTAAATAAACGTATAGATAGATACATTGAATTTTCTGTAATAGTGTAGTTCTATTTCAACCACTAGACTCTTTAGCTTTTTCCGGTTTTGGTTCTTTTTATTACGTGGAACTGTTAACCTAAAGAAAAAAGCTTAACTGCTATTTTGGTCTTACCGTCACACCTTCGCTCAACCCTCACTGTCACATTTCCATTTCGTTCTCATCCTCACCATCACGTAACTTTGATCTCACACCCTAACCATCACGTTGCAAGTTTGACCTCCCCCTCATTCGTTCTCTACCTTCTATTTTCGCTCAGCCCTCGCGCTTATGTTGACACTTTACCCTCAAACATCCTTACCCCCATATCTTCGTTCCCGCATACCTTATCTTCTCACACGCTCGAACTATACCCTCACTCTCTCATACCTTCCCGTTCAAACTTTATCATCATCCTAATGTTCAGACTTTACCATCCCCCTCACGTCCTCGTTTATCCTACTCTCACGTTGCAAATTTAACCTCAGCCACACGTGGTAAGGGTGAGGTCTGCCCTCGTGAAGGCCACCCTATGAGGCTGAGCACATTTGTCGCGGCAGCCTTTCTCAACCTTTTTTAACCTGCTCCTTTCCCTTTATCATGTTTTTAAGGCGGCGACCCACGTATGCAGTTTTCTTGATTATAATAAGTTCCTTGTCACTTTGTATTAAATGCCTGCCTACAGTTTATATACGTGCATACGTATATATTTGAATTTAATAGCATTAGGGATCCCTGGCGCAGACCGTGATAGGTTAGGGAAAAGGATGCGGGAAGGAGTCTGCCAGATCGTACATATATATTAGAGGCATTATATTTAGGATAGAAATGTGTACATAACTTTTGACGAATAACGTGTTTCTCCGCACTAGGTATTGGGAAGTGGGGATAACTTCGGAATTGACTGTCACGAAAAGATACAGCTTGTCACAAGAAATTTGAACTGCAATAAAGGTTGGAGTTCTGGGAAGCAGTTAGAGAAGGAAGTCCAGTTCGTTTGAGACACCAATTCGTAGGAAACTAGTTAGTTGGAAAGGCCATGTAAAATAATTAGTGTAATTTGGTTAGTACGCAAGCAAGAATAACTCTGTAGCAACACAACGACCTTTATTTGCTGTGTTTGATAATAAATTTTCTAATATCGAGCAAAATAAGACACATTCTTTAAAATTAGTTTCCCGTACGAGACCCAAGTTAAATTATTTTTTTCACTTTTCCTAGCAACCCCTACTCTACTATTATCGTGCTATCCTCTGGAGGGGTGGGGGTTGTAACCCTCCAGGTTGGGAAACTATGCTTTAGGTAATACTTAGATTGCGTTTTGCGTTGGTGTCACTTTTAGCGACGTCTTTCTGATGCCAGCTTAAGTTTGAACGTGTTTTAAATGTATTTCCCCGTTGAATATCTGCACAATACAAGACAGTATTTTCTATTCCGTTACACAAACAAAAAAGTTTTGTACAGGTCCTTTCACAGTATTAACAGTACTCCGGATACAAATCATCCTAAGAAAGCACGTTTTCTGGAACAAACTAAATATATACGTATACGTACATGAACGTTAATGATTAGACGTACATGATAATTAGAAGGCACAAACAATAACAATGAATTGTTATTGTTTGTGTCTCAGTATTAAACTTTTGTTTGTTACTTATTTTAAAAAGACATTTTTATTTATTTCAGTATGTAAGCACCATTATAAATACCACGAGTGCCATTAAAAATTATTGGTGTCTGTTACAGTTCTTAGCTTCGATTGGCGTTCTGTCTGGTGGAGTGGCCGGTCTCGCAGTAGCTTTAAATCAGTCTGTAAAAGCTTCAGACCTAGAGCTTCATCCTCCAAAATACCCGTGGGATCATTACGGGTTGTTTTCGTCTTTGGATCATTCAAGGTAAGTGTGATTTTTCTTAGGGTATTGATTTACCAATGAGAAATTACTATGTGGACGACAGGAAAAGAATAATAAACATATTGTTAAACCATTGTAGTTTAAACTTCTACTTTGTTGTCTAATATTAGTGTTTATCCAAGCAAAAATTGTTGGAAAACTACTTTTCGGCGTGTATTATTGGGATTTTGCAATACTTGATTCGATTTCCAACACGTTTATCATGTATAATTGAATTTGCAGTGTACACAGGTTGTGTCATCCATATTTTAATTGAGAGTGCGGAAGGAACAAGACATGCAACCAGTGTGTGAATTAAACTTTTTAGTCAAGGGGGGATAAAACATAAGAACGGATTTCAACAGGCAAAATATATAATATAAACTTCATAAACCACGCAATAGAAATGACTTCCAAATAGGCTTCTTAGCTGCTAGTAAAAGTTCATAATATCTTTGCCACTTCCATGAAAATAGTTCCAACTTCTGCCAAATAAAAGTGTTCCCAATTTCAATCTAATCTTGAAAGAAGCACTGGCAGGGACGAAAAATAAATTTGGCAGGGGGGGAATCCCAGGTATCCTCCCGCTAATTCGCACGCTGGATGCAACCGATCTCGTATGAGACACAAAACTTTGGAACAACATCTAACACAATCAGCCTTCACCCAAAACAGTTAACTATTAATAATAATAATAGAAAATAGCATAGGCAAATTAAATTAACAGCGTGCCAAATTACATGAGCAAAAGTACACAAACAAACTTGAAAACGACCTTTTTTCTGGACCAAAGTCTATGAGAGAAAACACGACATAAGAAAGCAGAAGAAAACAGGAAGTGAAAAACATCAGGTTAATAACTTGGACAATGGTGTTATTGAGTTCAGAGGTGTACAACAGCATTACGGAAACCAGAACGATAGGAACAGAAAACCCCACTACCTAGGAGGGGAGAAAGGAAAAAGCCGTAACTAATGTATCAGAGGTCAAGGAACACTGCCGTGACATAAGCGGCAGGGAGATCGCTAAATAGAAACACTCAAACACACAGAGAAACACTAAACCCAAATGACGGGAACGAAAATGTATCTGTAACTAGAGTTAATGGAAATTCTTAGAATTGATGAACACATACAGAAATCCATAAATGGAGTCACCGAAACCCACATAATGGACACATCCATACACACGCGGATGGATTTCGGGGCCGGGCCAGGCTAAAAGTTTTCAGAGGTCTGTCCGGGCCAGACTAAATCCCGCTGTAGTCTGTTAAACCCCAGTTTTGTTCTGTGGTTAAACAAAAATTACTTTATAGAATCGGTCTAACTAAAATTTAAATAATATATTATCTGAATGTTAAAGTAAGTTATTAATACGTAGGCTAGTTCCTGACAGTGCCAAAATTCTCACAAGCATTGTCATGTCCGCTAGCTTTGTGTTTGCTCGGGGTTTCTTTCAGAGAAACCTCTCCGTAGAACAGGGAAGCGTAATGTTACCCAATAAAGATGACCACTTACTCCACTTTTGCTACTACTTGCGACGTTAGGGTTTTGTCGGGAGTCTAAAATTAGCAGTTTTCACACACAAGACTTATACATGATGGTAGTGTTAGAGTTATAATCTCAGCAGGCGTACTGTGTCTATAGGACCCTTACAAACCGCTAGAAGGGGCCTGTAATGTTTAATGATAAATGCACAAGGCTTTAATAAATTCATACTCTTTTAAGGCGCAATATATACGTTATTAAGACTTTGTATTTTGAGACCTGGGGCCTGTTTCACGAAAGCACTAGCCAACTCTTCACTCTTCAGTTTGCATTTCCGGAAGACTGTCTCAAGAGCGCTTACCTTCCTCCACAAACCCTTATTCTCATTCAGTCACTGTTTTATAATTTTGTGCAAGGAGTGTGATTATACTGGGCAATATTCAATTGTTAGTAAACTTTTGACTCCCAAAACTAGGCAACCAAACGACAGTACACACAAATATTGAGGTGGAAGGTTGGCGGTCTTGTGACAGTCCCCTGGAAATGGAAACAGAAGAGTAAAAGATTGACAAGTACTTTCGTGAAACAGGCCCCTGATCAGTATCCTAAAGGCCTTTACAAATTTTTGGGAACCCACTACCATGAACGGTATTTTGAAGGCCCTTGAAAGCTGTATTTGGAACCCACGCTCCACAACACCCACTAGCACTAGAGCTCTTTCGTTTCCCGGGTAGGGCCCTTTGTTTACCACCTATTATCATCTTCCACATGCAGTTTAAGCCAGTGATTTATCCACACATCCCTAAGGCCCTAACACCCCCTGATGCATTATTGCAAATACCCCCGTTTTGGAGGTGTAATATTTCAAATAGTTTTTTCATACTTATTCTAAAAAATGAATATATTACACGAATGATCCATAACATTCCACTTATCCGTATATGCTCAGTGAGTGACGATTCAAAATAAATTTGAAAATGTCACATTCATAGTGGAATGGAAAGTTTATTATACTTTTCAGTTCAGTGTTTGGAAACGATACTTGGAACCACACGTGCATTTAACTCGCCGAAGCTGGAAGAATTTTGCACCCTGGTCAAACAGCCAACACCTGTAATCCCGTTACAAAACAAAGAGTCCTCTGTAAAATTTCTTTACTTTCCCCACTTTTATTATTATAAACTCGCTGAAAGCAAATGACAGTTCGGACTTCGGAGGTTCCTTCGGCGTTCACTAACTTCTTTTGACCTCTCCCGGCCTCTCCATGGAAGCGATTAATTTTGCAATGCGTTGTCAATCGTCGCCCTGCAAATATATCCCTCTGAACCAGGAAGAAGAGAAGATGTGAGTAATAAGATTGTGAGAGAAAGAGAGAGAGAACAGGACAAAATGCTGCTAGCACTGCTACAACTACAGTGTATATAAAGAATTTTATGACCGCGTAAGGTTGGTGGTTGCAGAAGTTGAAGAGCCTTTCCCCAGACTGGAAATAATGAATGGAAAAAATGAAGTTGTATGAACAAACCAAACTGAATTTTCTTCAGAAAAACAACCCAGTCGGTGTCATAATACATTGCTCCTCCCATTACCAAAGTCAGTTTAGGACAGGAGATGAGTTTCAAATGGAAAAAAAGGCACATTTTTTCCCCTTCGTATTCCTTTCATATTCCACCATTTGAAAGTTCATTCAAAATCATTTATTGGTCTTAAATATTTTTTCACAAAAACGAAGCGCCAAGTTTATGTCGCCAAATACAAGACTAATAAACCCTCTTCAATAGTGAACATTTTGCGCTGTCTCTATCCTCGACACAGGCTAAGCGGCGTCAGAATAGGAAAACGGGTGAACGAACATTATCAGCGGGACCCGCTCCTGCGATCTGGATGAATAATACGGCTTTGTACGAATCTCACCATGTCCTTTCCAATTGCACCTGAGATACATTCAAAGTTCGAATAGTTCCTGAGTTAAAAGGTGCCTACCGGAACTTGGAACCCTGCCCTGCGATCTGGATTAATAATATGGGCTTGAACTCGTCTCGACGAGCCCTTTTAACGATACCTCAGCTACCTTCCTAGGCCTAGTAGTTCCTGAGTTGAAAGTAATCGACAGACAGACAGACGCGCAAAACGAAACTTAGGGGTGGTCAAGCCAGAGGTTACAGCACTCGCTTTTCTTGGTCACGGGCTTAAATCCCTCTGGGGTCCATTGAACGCAGTAGACTTTCATTGTACACTTTACCGAAAAGCGTAGGTCCTGTCCTAAGAAGCTCACTAGCTCGTTTAGGACGTTACTAACAATTCACTCACGGACATAGCGGTTCTATAAGGCTTCACAGCCTTCGTTACTGATGCCTAAAAGAAAATCAATCACTGCTCCTTCCGTTATCCTAATAGAATCATGAGAGAAGAAATTTGAATATGCATGTCACGAGCTTCCAAATTTGATTGAAACAATTAATATAAATGAAGTGTCTATAAATAAAGGTTGTTGCAAAATAACACTGACAAACTTGTAAGGCGTAACGTCCTTAACGTTCCATGTAAATTCAGTGTTTTTGCTTCCCCTGAATTACCCTATATCAAATCGACCTTTCGGCTATTCATATAGACGCTATGGACTCAAGAAAATAATTCCCTTATTCAGTTTTATACAATAATAAAACTTTCAAACAATTAGATTAAAATAATAATACATTAAAAGTTATCGCTATAAGCTTAGAAAATTGTGAATTCCGCGTTTATTTGAAATATACAGAGAATTAGCATGCGTGTGTATGTAAACATATGTCATCCGGAAAGCAAGAATTGAACTTTGAAATGTGTAAATATGTGTGTGTATGTAAGGTAAAGATTAAAGGTATGTCACGTGACGCTCTGACGTCACTGAATCTGAGGTCGTGGCCCACGGAAGAGAGAGGCCGCAGCGCGTAAGCTTCCAACGCTGGTGACGTCATTATAGTAGGCAGTTCGCTGCTCGGTTCATCTGAGGAGGCAGTTAGTCGCGCGGAGGAAGAAAATTCCAGTATACCTTGATGTATATTACACGATTTGTATCAAGGGCAATCGAACGATAGCGGGAAAGAAAATAATAATGACCAAAGTATCGAATTTTCCCAACAACGTTTTGAAATGCACTTTCGCTTACAGATGTATAACCTAGTTAATTCATTCCAATAACGCTACATCTTGTGTGTATATAAATGCACCTTTTCAGGATTTTCTTCAATCACTAGTTTGTTTAGTCAGCAATAGAAACGTTCAGTAATATTTTTGTAACCTAAGACACAAAATGTCATTAAACTGTAAATTAAACCTTTTTATGTCGGCGATGCTCGTGGTGTGGGGATATTACTTCTAACTTTTCGTCGAACATTTAAATCCTTCCTCCAATAAGATATGGAGTGGAGTCGGTTAGGGCCTTAGGTGAACATGCAATTCCTGCAGTTGCTTGACGTGACGGAGGAAAAACCTGTAAGGATAGTCGTCTGCTGCAATCGAACCCACTACTTCAGGAAAAAAGATATATGGGCCAGTCAAGTAACTTTGGACTTCAGTCCCTCACGACTCGCCCTTTAGCCATTAAAATCCCCACCCATGCCCCTACCGGGACTCGAACCTGGGACCTTCGAGTCGAGTCTCCAGTAGGTATGCTCCAATACCCAAAAATAACGCTGAAATATATTCAGAATTAACGAGGGAAGGGGTAAAAATCAAACCAATATCCGAAAAGTCTCAAATATAACTGATTTTCGATAAAGTTTTAGATTAAATGTGTGTAATTTTTAATTAATTAGTATTTTTTTTTTAATTTTTAGAACATCGCACGATATCGATCACTAGCAACGCGAAGATATAGAACGCACAGTTACTCAATATAGCGTCACAAATTATGGTTAGAAAAATAATAAAAAAAAAACTTCAAATCGTGTTTTTCGTATAATTTCAAGTTAAATCCAATATTTAGCCTCAACAATTAAACAATTGATTACTCAAACAGTTATTCTTGTTTAGAAAGTTTCTTAAAACGACCAGTGATCAAAGAAACCAAATTCCAAAATTACAATTTTCGCCGGAACATCTAACCTAACCTTGAAAGCTACCGCCCAGCAAATTCACAGCATCGATCGACCACTCATATCGAACCATGCATGCCAATGCAATAAATTGAAATAGCTAAGTTTCAAGAAATTCGTGAAATCCTTCCCAAAAATCCAACAAATTCAGAACTCTTATTTATTATAGCCAACCACGTAAAGAACTGCTCCTCAAAAACTTACCAGCGAATCAATAACACCTCGCAGAACAATGAATGTCAACCTCTCGAACCAGAACCGAAAATCTTGCACCGATTTCGGACTACCTCGCTTTCGCTTGCTCTACGTTCTCCAATTCCAAGAAAAATAAAAATGTAAAGTTTCAATATAATTCACTGAAGAAAAGCACAATAATAATTGTTATCAGCGTTCCAGTATTTGGCTTGAGTAGAGGATGTACCTTTCAGTTCAATTGACGAGGTTCCTTTTACTTAATCAAAAATGTTGGGTTGCAGTTCCGTAGTTGGTGGACGCTCGAACATCAAGTTAATACAAGTTTAGTCAAACAAAACCTTTCCAGTTCTTATTAGCTTTTTTTATTTCCGTTTACAGGCACTTCTATAAACACCTAGTGGAAATCAATACAAAACGTGTTAAGAAAATGCATAAGTTATTAATGCTTTTTAAATACTCACTGGCAGAACTGGTTGATCCAGAGGCAGAAACATGGCGCCATGCGGAGGAATACTAATTGTGACACTTTGTTATGAATGAGACTTATTTTGGAAAAAAAAAAGAACAGTATCTCAAGTGAGCGATGAGGAACTAGTTTTTTCATTATAGGCATTCTCCATCTAAATGAGAGAAGACGCTAGAATGAGACTTAAGATAGATCACTGCCTGACTGAACCTGAGTTTAACTAACTCCTCTTCGCTCTCTCGAGATACTGTTCGTGTTTTTCTGGCAGAATACGTGTCATTCCTAACACAAAATGTCACAATTACTATTCCTCAGCATGGCGCCATGTTTCTGCCTCTGGATCGACTAGAGTGGCTATTTAAATAAGTAATAATAACATAAACTGTAAGGTATGCTTGCTTTCTCGAATGTTACACAACCTAATTAATGGTAATTTTTCGGGGGAGAGGGAGTCAGCCATCCACTACTTTCTAACTTTCAAGGCACCCAGGCGGGCCAGTGTGGTAGAACCGTGCCGAAGTAACGGTGGAAGTACATTCAACGCCATATAACGCAAGTACCTAATATTGTGACCGTGCCAATAGTGGGCCAGGTACCAGTGCTTGACCACTAAAGGAATTAAACGGTAATAATAGGGTTTATTTTGGTAAAGTAATAAAGAAAATATGTTTTATACTTCCGTAATGTTTAATTCAGTAGTCCGCAAACGCTGTGCAGTCAGGAAATTCATTGCTCACCCCCCACCCCCGAAAAAATCACAAAAACTGTGTAAAGTTGAACTGAAAGAGAGCAGAGCACACAGTAAGAGGAGTGAGTACCAGTTATCCTTGTCTATCTAGTAGAAGGTACAGCGAAATAATCAATTATTTTATTCGCTCACTAAATAGAATGAATTATCTACACAGGAACAATCGTAGCTCACAAGTGACTCCTACTGCTGGCCAACTACTGGTGCAACCACACCTTCAGCAATATATTTGTCTATTTCCTTGTCGAAAGAAACAAATGTGATTTCTTCAACTACTTTTACGGTCACCCTATATAAAAATAAACAATGATAGATCATTTTGTAACAGTGCTTGTAATACAGGTAAGATAATAACGTAAGAGGACGTATAAATCAACTTGCTAACGAATAATCCAACAAAATGAATACAATAGAAAACAAACTTAACACCTTCACATAGGGTGCCACTTTTTTCATTCACTTCCTGCGATGTTACTTTTAAAGAAGGTTCTGTTATGTTCTGTCTTTCTGAGCTAAATTTGTAAGCTCAATTGAGAGGTTAAATAATTCGTATCCGATTGACCAACTTTCATACGATCATAAAGTATTTGTCCTTGTCATAATCTCCATTCACTAGAATCTTTCACTCAAACTTCTTGAACACTCCTCTTCCACTATTTTAGATGACATTTCACTTGAAATTTGTCTTTTTTGAAAACAAAATCGTTCCACAAACTGTATCAAACGTTACGAACACTGAGAATAATTTTACACTATGAAAGCCGAGAAGTTGCGATATTTTGTAAAATTTGCACTACAAATTTTGCGTCGATGTGAAGCATCCTCCAACAGAAGTCATTCAAATATGGCGTGCAGTAGGACTACGACAGGAAGGTCGTAATTTCGCACCGTGGCCAGATATGAAGCCGGCTGTGACGGAAGCCGCTATATAAGTAGGGCCAGGACGATTTGAAATCAGTTCATCCTGGCCTGCGGGCCAGTTAACATCAAGCTCTCTGGGTGTTCTCTTCTTTGGACAGAAAGTCCACTAATAAATCTTATTATCTAAAACTTCTTTGAATATTCTTTACTAGGCTTATGCTTATAATATTGCTTTATCGCATTCCGCTATATTCATCTTTATTACCAATTCTCTTTTGAAACTTTGTTCTCCAACTGCAGAACGCCTTCAGACAGGCGGGCTGTGGTACCCATTTACCTTGTCCTTTGGTTGCATACCTTCAGCCAGGCGGGAAGAGGTACTTATCCATCCTTAGTGTACTGCACGCATTTAGGTAGGCGAGCGTACACTACTTTGCCAGGATCTCGAGTGCCTTCAGACAGGCATAACGGAGCCTTCAACCCATTCTAACAACGGTTGCACGCCTTTAGACAGGCGGGCGGTCGTTTGCCTTGCTCTTGTACGCCTTCAGACAGACGGACAAGAGAACTTATCCATCCTTGGTATACTGCACGCCTTCAGGTAGGCGGGCATGTACTACTCATCCGCTCTTGTGAAGTTTGCTTTCCGTATGCCTTCATGTAATAACTAATTAAGATTTGCCTTTCAGCACAGTGATTAGAGTTCGGTGATCCCTCACCCCAGAAGCCGTGACAGAATATTGAGAGCATATACTAAGAGACATTTATTTAGATCTCTTCCGGGACGTTACATAATTGGCGCCCAGCTAAAGAGGCTGGAAAACCGAGTGGATTTTCAGAGTAAATATAAAAGAATTACTTCACCATGGAGAGTAGTGAAGATGATGTAAGCCTGGAAAGATTATCCGACTAAGGACAAGATAATCCAAGAAGCGGCAGCAGCAGAATAAGGAGACGGAAAGAAGCAAAAATGGCTGAAACTATAGAACAAGGAGCAGCAGCTTATGAAACTGGAAAAGAAAAGAAAGAAACCGCCAGCATTGCCCTACAGATGCAAAGGATGGTGGAAATTTTCAGCAAGCAATTCAGCAGCATAGAGGAGAATTTTAGCAAGTAATTGAGCAGCATAGAGCAGAGTTTCAGCAAGTAAGACCAGAGATTGATCGGAAACTTCAATGGTTTAAAGCAAGATTTCAGTGAAATAAAGGAAAATTTTAATATTCAAGAAAGGAAAATAGACCAAAGGTTTGTGGAACTTAAAAATCAATTCGGTGGCTACCGACAAGAGTGCAATGCTAACTTTAATAAAATCCAATACCGAGTGGTTGCCATAGATGAAAAGCTCAACACTCATGATGAGAGACTTGACACTATGTAAAAGAATGGAGAAAAGTCAGAAGAAAGATTAATTACTGTGGAAACAAATAATAGACCTAAAAACCACAATTGAAAATGACAAGAGGACAGAAAAACCACGAATAGCAGTAGAAGAAGGAAAATGGAAAAAAGAATTCAGAAAAAGCTAACCTTACCGACCAAGGGAAGAAAACCGACCCAATAGGGAAGCAGCTACCAATAAAGAAACCACTCCTAAGAGCTATTATCAATCAGACGATGAAGATAGCATCACTGAAATATCTACAGACAATCAGCCTTTAGATTTTGTTCAAAAATTAATAAATTTAGGAAAATGGGAAATCAACTCGCGAAGTAAAGGTTGAGGATTATAATCACGTGCCCAAATGGAAGGGGAACGTCCAAGAAGCAAGCCGAACAAAATATCTAGAAGAACTAACTTATTTCTTCAAGATTATTGGAGCATCTGAGGAAAATTATAAATATATACTAAGTAGAGCTATGTTTGGAAGTGCCGAAGGATGGTTTCACCTGGTAAAAGAACAGATAAGTTGCTTCCAAGACCTTTGCTATAAATTTAGCCAGAAATATGCGGATAGGAAGAGCATTGAGAGATGGAAAAAGAGTGTGTGTCAGGACAAACCTAATTGGAACAATGTTAAAAGTATAGAGCAAGAAATTGAAAATTTCATAACTAAATTTACAAGAATTGATCCAGATATCAAGGACGAGGAACTCTACAAGATGCAATGAACATCTTTCCGTACGATCTACAAAGATTATTGACATGTACTAATATCGAACGCACTGAAGAACAACTAGAATTCCTGGAAAAACAAGATGGTATTCCAGGATCAAGAAACATCGAATTTAGGAGAGAAGAAAATAAGACGACAAATAATGGCATTCATCAAGGAATCAATAAGAACCAACCCAGGGAAACTAACGTGAATGATCAAAGAGCAGGAAAAGGATACAGCAGATATCAAAATAGGAACACAGATTGGGAAAATAAAAACCCTTCACTACCAAGGTTAGATGACAATCGGATTTACTCTTGGAGAGACAGAAGCAGCAGTCAAGTAAATTTTTGTTTCGATACGAAAGATTAAATTAAAACCACAGCAATAATACACAACCAAGAAAATAGTCACGAAAAACCTTTGTACATGGACGAACAAAGGAATGAGGGCCCCTCACAATCAGAAGAAAAGTCTTAAACTAAATATCCGGGAAGAAGTAAGGGCTGACTCCTTCCCGATAAACCAGGTTACTTCAGGCTCATAAACAGCAAATGAACTATGAAGATACGTTTGTAACCACAGAGCAAATAAATTCAGAGATTGATCACTTGGAAAACCTAACAGAAGAAGAGAAAAATCAACTTAAAGAACTTTTAATAAAATATAGAAATGTATTCAGCAATAAACCAGGAAGTCACAAGACATATGTCTACCACTTAAAATTGAAAGAAGATATCATCAAGGCCAAGCAGTACCCTATTGCACAGTCACTTAAAGAAGCAACAAAAAAGGAACTAGAAAAATAGGAAGCCTGAAATATTATTGAAAAGGCTGAAAGCCCACATAACAATCCATTACACGTAGTAAAAAAGGGAGAAGAAGCAGTATGACCAATTTTTGGATTTGAGAAAATTAAATGAGTATATAATAGCTCCACATAACTGGGTATGTATAGATGATTTGCTCCATAGTTATTCTGGAACGGAATATTTTAGTAAATTCCATCTTTCTTAAGCATATTTTCAAATAAGGGTTTCTGACCAAAGTAAACCATATACGGCCTTCCGTTTCGGCAACCGTTCATTTCACTTTGTACGATTACCTTATGGCATATCCAGTGCCGTAGCTGTTTTTATCGCTATGATGAACCATATGTTTGGACTGGAAACAACAAATTGGCTGCGAATCTATGTAGGCGAAATGTTCTGTTTCACGAAAAACTACAAAGAACATTTAGAGAAACTAGAAATTATATTTCAAACCTTATTAGACAATGGATTAACCGTAAAATTAAACAAATGTCATTTCGCAACACGAGAAATTAAATTTTTGGGACACACAGTTTCCGGACAGAAAATAACCCTTATAAACGATCAAGAAGAAGCAATAATTAACTATCCGAGACCGAGAACAAAAAAGGACGTAAGATGATTGGTAGGCCCTCGTAATTGGAGGAAGAAATTCATTCCAAATTATAGTGATTTAATTGAACCATTCGTAAGACTACTTAGGAAAGGAAGTAACATAACCTGGGATGGTAACCTAGAAAAAGTTTTTAATCAACTTAAAAGTGCACTTATTAATACACAAACCTTATCACAGCCTATATTTAAGAAGTCCTTTTATATTCTCACCGATTCTTCTACTTTTGGAATTGCTGGCTATCTCGGACAACGATCTATTGAAGAAGAAGAAATAATTAAATATGCGAGTAGGACTTTGAAACCTAATGAACGAAAGTATAGTATAACAGTATTAAAATGTCTTGCCGTTCTATATACTATACAAAATTTTCGTGAATACCTAATTGGAAAACACTTTACAATCTATTCAGATCACCAATGTCTTAAGCACCTATCTAACAATAGTATATGGAACAACCGAATATATCGATGGGCGTTATTGATGCAGCTCACGGTTCATTGAGACAATAACAACCTAATTAAACTCTGTTAGTTTCCATTCGAAAATGGCAAAGGTTCATCACCACAGTACGTGCAGTCGTCCATCTTCAGTACGCTGCAACACAAAACAGTAGTCTTTTAAATTAGTACCAATCATTAAAGCCAACTGGTGTAAGTTCATCGCGGCAGTAACAATTATTTCGTTTACAGTGTTTTTTTTTTTTCAGTTTATTCCAGCAGACTATTCACACCAAGTATTCTTTTTTCCGTGGTCTAGAGGCAAACGTTACTACCCTCAGTAAAGTTCGAGCAAAATAATGTACTTTCCGGATCGCGTAGAAATCTGTTTAAACTGAGGGAAATTCTTTCAGTTGCGAAAAAGAACTTCAATGAGCTATTTCGATAAATACCTAAAGCTTGTCTCGATCGTCAGAGTAAAAATCTAATTCACTCTTTATTTTCGTTTGCAATCAATCTCCTTAAATTCAAAACGTTTACATTCTTTCAAGAGGTTCATCGCAGCACTAGCACGACACGCAACAGGCTTAGGTTGTTCTTTAAAAATGGCTTAGTTCATTACCGCAGTAACACCACGCGCGACGAATTTAGGTAGTTCTTTAACAATGGCTTGGTTCATCACCGCAGCAACACGGTACGCGACGAACTTTGGTAGTTTCCTACCAATGGTCTGGTTCATCGCCGCAGTAGCACAACACGCAAGGGGTTAATTTACCAACACAAACCTTACACAGTCTTCTCCAACTTTAGCTCAATGGTCTGGTTCATTGCTGCAGTAGCACCGTCACAACACCAAACAGGCATAGGCATTACTCCGAATTTAGGTTAGACAGCCTTCTCCAGACTTCACCTCAATGACTTGGTTATCACCGCAGTAACACAACATGCGACGAACTTAGATAGTTCTCTAACTGGCTTGGTTTATCACCGCAGTAGCAAGTCCGTCACAACAAGGGCATAAGCATTACTCCGAATTTAGGTCAGAAAGACTTCTCCAAACTTCGACACTGCTGCAATAACAGCCTGGTTCATCGCCGCAGTAGGAACATGGACCCTCACGACATGGAATGGGCATAGGCATCAGTCAAGTTTTCCTTTTTAATGTGGTCAGGTACATTATTATTGCATCTTGTGGACTTATCTGTGGGATCTCTTTAAGAGAACAATGAAAGATTTTATGTTCCGTTGGAAATTCACATTTCGGAGGACTTGGGTTCGTGTTATTTCGGTACTACAACCAAAGACACTAATAGTGCAAAGACTTAAATCTCATATACAGGAGGACAACCTAATGGGGGGAAGGCTAACAGAGTGCCAAAAGTCCTGAGTTCATCTTCATTGTTGTGATTTCTGTAAGACATTTTTCGTTTGCAAGCAGCTAACGTCAGTTCGATTCCAGGCTGGAGGTCTAAAAAGTTCAAGTTTACCTAAAACTGTAGGTCTTGTCCTTCAATACGACAACAATTAAAGATTTTACGTACTCTCATTGTCATCCACTATAAACTAGTCTGTTTGGACTGCTGAAAACCATCTTCCTTTGGTCACCAGTAAAACAACTAGTCTAAAAACATTTTATCTGTGCAAACAAATTTTCGTCTATTCTACTGGTACTTAGGAAGAACAATCTTTTTTCTCCGTGGCAACGCAGCTTAATCAATACAAGTACACTTCCAATAGGCACGCAGGTTCGAGTCCTCACCCTCATTTCAACTCAAATTCATATTCTTAAGATAGTATAACAATAGTCATCGGAAACAAAAAAACTCCGGAAAGTTCAATCTCGGAATGGCGTTTGGGTTAGGATCTTAGCTGAAATTTACATTGCACTGAATCTGCATTGATGCAACATTCTTACGTTATTTCATTTGAAATATCTTCTTTATGGACTTTGATCTCTTACAAACGGAACATTTTATTTTCAAGTTTCTTTTCTCAATAATAAAATATATTCATAACTAATTTTAATAAAATCAGTGACAATCAACTATTTTCAATGTCTGCTCGATCATTCATCTGGTTCTCTACGTTGACACTTCATTCACCAACTAATTTCCGTTCGTCACGCTAATTATGGGGGACACTTGGTTGAACACCATGCTAAATTTTGCTATTCCGTTATGCATCGAGTGCGAGACACAACTTATTTGATAGAAAGCATTCTGAGATTGTAGAGAGGTTCAAGTTGCACCTCATTAAGCAACACGATTATGCGACTCTACAACAGTTTGTCGCAAATTTAAAAAGACAAGTAATGAAATGAGAATGCGGATTTCACTAACGTCATGTTAAGGGACCAATTTGTTTCAGTAATTCTTGACGATTCCATAAGAAATCGTTTGTTAGCAGAGCAGAAATTAACTTTTGATAGAGCAGTGGAACTATGATCGCCTGAACAGGTTACGACTGACGTTGATGACATGAAAACTAATATACATCATAGCCCAGACTTTCACAGAATAAGTAACTTCCGTCCGGGTCAGTGAAATCCTAATACAGACAAAGTATCTCATTCGCGGATTGGATTTAAGGTATGCCTGCGATGTACTATCATCCGTACGGAAAATGTAGAGCCTATAACTCATATTGTAACGTATGTCATAATAAGGAACATTTCAGCAAAAGTCCTTACTGCAAACAGAAGAAAGTCGAAACCATTCAATTTGCTTATGCACAAAACCAGTCTCGAGCTCAAGATGCAGAGATAACTAATCAATTGCACTAGATCTATCTCGATGATGTAAACACAACCTTAGATAATAAACAACACAGCCTTACCTGTGGTGGGAGAAGTATTGTTACATACTTTATATGAAGGTAAAGTTCATTTGATACCTTTTGTAGTTAGTAGCAGCTTTATGGCACATCAAATAATCGGTAGATCTGGTATAGATATTTTATTTCCTAATTGGAAACAACGATTAATACCAGGGTGAGTCATATGTTCGTAGCGTTTTCATGGATAATGTGCATCACCCTCCTCCCCTGTACCACAGAAGCCTATTCGGCGAAGTACATCCCATCACACTGTATGGTCCTTCTCCAATGTTCCACCAGTGACACAAGCCCTGACGATACCAGGCTGCAGGCTTTTAAGCAAAGATCTCAGTAATGCCAGTTGTCACATCATCCACGGAATGGAATTTTCTGCCCCGCAGGAAGTGTGCCATGGAACGAAACAGATGAAAATCAGATGGCGCAAGGTCGGGATTGTAGGGTGTGTGGTAAAATGTCCACGCCATCCATATCCGCAATGTGCTGGCGGACTCTTCTTGACTTGTGGCATGGAGCGTTGTCAAATTGGAGGAGCAGTCGCTTTCGGTTCACCAGTGCTGGATAACGACTGTGCCCAATGTCATATACCCGTTGCAGCTGTTCAGCATACAATGTTCCATCTACGGAACGACCATGTGGAACGAGCTCCCAGTGCACCGGACCTTCGAAATTCCTCCACACACACACACAGCATTGTCTTCTCTTCAAACCGCCCTCCTTGTACCACTGGCTGCGCCTCGGTACCTGGTCGAAGCCATTGTTTCCCTGTGTCAGGATAACGAAGAAAGATCCACTTTTCATCATTCGTGATGATTCGCCGCCAAAACCTGTCGTCAGTTGGGTTTCGAAGCAGTTCTTCACACAGGGTCACACGTTCTTGAGCTTGAGCGGGAGTCAAATCATGGGGAACCATTCGCGGTTGCCTGGAGCGAAACCCAAGTTGATGCAGATAACGAACGACACTGGTTTGTGATGTCTGAACCTCATCTGCCAGCTGACGAGTACTTGGGTTTCCTTCAACAGCGTTCAGGAGGGCATCGATATCCGTCGTCACAGGGCGTCTACTCTTGGGCTTGTCATCGAGACTGGTGTCACCAGACCGAAAACGTTGAAACCACTTTCTAGCTGTGGAACGAGTGGACAGTACCTTCACCTTCTACGGCACAAATTTCCGTGGCTGCTGCTGTTGCATTCAACCCTTTTTTCAGTAATGGCGCAGAAGCACACGACACACGTTTCTGCTCAGCCATTGTCCTGCCAACTGTGTATTCAACGCGTAGTTCCTCCCACACACCGTTAGCGCTGTGATCAGACAGAGACGTGACACGCTTTCTGCCACCACCACCTTCACCTGTTCTACACGTTGGACATGGTTTTCCGGCATCGAGTGGGCGGGGCCACCCAACGCTACGAACATATGACTCACCCTGGTAGATGTAGCCATTGTTCCAGTAAATCATTCAAAACAGTTAGGAGAAACTGTACCATATCTTCCCGAGAGTGACGATAATAATTATTCGAAAACGGATTATATCCAAAATGAGGTGTACGGTGCACAGATAGAACAAGTCGTTGAGCAGAAATTGCACCGCATCATAGATGTCATCGTCAAGGAAGTAGACGATACAGAACGAATTTGACCATTTAACAGTATAGTTTTCCGCATTACATGAAAATTTTCAAGTCATGCAGGGCACCTTAGCAAAGCGTCCCATACAAAAGCAAGCTTGGTGGGAACAAGTAGGGAAGTAGGTACACATGCTACTTACAACTTTGGCCGATTAAAGTGAATCGTTTACAAGTCAACAGTCATAATCTAATAATGTCAAAGGAACGAAATATTATAAAATGGTTGCGATTCAAACAAAGGAAAAATTATAAAGACTGTAATCTGCAAGAAACATTGACATATTTTATTGGAGCGATACATATCGATCCGACAAATCTTACCTTATATAATAATGTTTCGGCTGCATTATTTTATCTGTAATTACGTTGATTGCATAAGGTAATGCAACCAAGCCATAGCGAATATGATGACGATACGAAAGTGATGGTTAAAATTTAGAAACGTTTGCTGGATGCCAAGATTGCTTTAGCTAACGGCTGTACACATGAAGATTCTAGGGATAGTTTTGCCAACAACATACAGAACTTAACAACACTGAAAGAAACAGATGCGAACGAAACTTCAAATTCAAAGCTAATGATTTATCAAATGCATCATTTAATGATCCGATTATTAATAATTCCGGTTGGGTTACAAAAATATCTCCCTTCGGGATACAACGAGATAACTATACAACTTAGAAAATATTTGGACTTAATTTGTGTCAAGGAAAGGTTATATTTTGTTAAATAGCACCTTTCTTTAGCTAAATATCAGAATAATATTTTCCACAAAAGTACGTCATGCTATTTTACATGATATTTCAATATAATAATATATGCAAGAAGGAAAGTCAATTATAGACATGCGTCAAAACTTTTGTCAGAAAAGGGGAATGTTTGACGTTTTATTTTCATAAAAAATAATACCAGGTTATAAGTAGTAACGGCATACAGGAAGAGAAACAGAACGTCACTTACTGACATGATCATTGAATCGAGTTTTATAATGCTTGCCAATCCGTAAGCAAGACTAGAAAGAAATAGTCTATTTATGTCAATATATAAAAGATAAAAGCTTAAAAAATATTTTTTTTCAAGTTTGCATTCCTACACTTTTATTTGGATAATTTAAAATTAAGTAAAATCGTAGCTTTGTTTAGAACTTATTAAATAATCCAACAGCAGGAGCTCATTATGCGTTTGTACTAATAATTTTTTTAAATATTTTTAGTAAACACACTTCGTATACCGAGGGCTACAGCTTGTATTTTTGCAAGGGGTCTCAAAATCTGATTTTGGCCCCTCTTCGAAGGAGCGAAAAGTGTACAACACCCTTATCTTGATTTGGCACCTGGTGCAAGTGTGCCCTTTGCATTATCCTGCTTGGGGCCCCGGATACCTTCCAAGAACCGATTGTATTAATCCGTAAAAATCTTCAATTCGTTTGACTTTTTACTTCCGGGCTTGACATATTCATGGGATCTCTGCAATATGGATTTAAAGTTTTAATTTTTTGGAACACAAGAATTGTATGCAAGCATTATATTTTATAGTAGTATCATATCTAGAATCTGTAATCGAGTCCATTAATTTATTTCTATCAGAATATACAAAAATAAAGCAATAGTTAAATTATTTAATAATTCACGGATGTCAGTGCGTGGCGCTGTGTTGTTCCTGTACATTTATTATATTTATATCGTAATGACCAGCGTGTACAGCGAACACGTGAACATTGTATAAACAATAACATACATGTTTATAAAATAAACATGTGGTTATGTAAGTAAACAAATAATACATACACATTGGAGCAGACAACGGTCAACTCCTCAAACTAACACCAGATGGAGCAAATAACGGAAGACAGAGGGAGCTGGAGTCAAGTAAAAAAAAAAAAAAACAAAAAAAAACCACCCCTACATTCACCTTTAAAAAGTACCTGCACAAAGCAAAAGCCATCACTCGTTTCCCCCGGGTGGTCAGCTTCTCTCCTTCAACCGTTCGCAGTTTGCTAAAAAAAACTAAAACATCCTAGTACTTAGTTCGCTAAAAAAAACTGGTACTATCCTACACAGGTAGTTCGCCAAAAAACTGGTACAATCACCTAACACGTAATTCGCTAAGGAATTGGTGTCATCCGCACACGTAGTTCGCCAAAAAACTGGTGTGTACTCTTACCTTCATATTCTTCTGTACGCAGTTCGCCAAGGAACTGGTACAACTTCCCGACACGCAGCTTGCTAAAAAACTGATGTCATTCTATTCTCCATAACCTCTAACTAATCACTCTTAAAAATAAAACATCTTTATAATCATTTATACTCAAATAACTGTGAACTGTATTCTTCGGAACAGTAATTTTATTAACTTTGTTCTTGTATATAAATAAAGGGTTAAGGGCTAAAAACCAGTCCCATGTATCTTTGACTTTACCAATTCAAAACTAAAAAAAACATTACGATATAGTCTGGATTTTTTTTAAATAAAAATAAAAATTAACACATTGCCCTTTTATGTGGTATAACATTTTATTGGGCTCATACTTTCAGAGAGTTTGGGGGAAAAGTATGTCAGAATGTAAGTGCGGGTTACAAAAATGTCATTGCGTGGCGGATAATACATACCGTAGTAGTTTATTTTGCATCTTTCACGGAGAACGTGATCAGCAAATTTCACTTCTATCTAGAGATGCAAGGGCTCGGACAGAACAGGCTTTAAAGAAGTTTTTTGGTTGGGAAATGTTGGTCCATTATTTATTGTTATCGGTAGAACAAGGATATTATGATAATTTGGCCTTGTATCTATCTTGAATAAAAAAAAAATCAGCTTTCTGACAAGCCTGAATTCTTTAATAACAAAATAATTTAAAACGTAACAGTTTCGGAAGTATACCACTTCCTTCCTCAGACTACACTTTACAACCGAAATTAGAAAACCCGGCGTCGGGAAGTGGCGCCCCCATCGCCCAGTCAGTTTTACTGGTTGCAATCAGCCCTGGCAGCTGCTAACATCGTTGCTGCCTATGGGAAGTCCAACAGCAGGGCCAGAGTGCTTCTCTGTTGAGGATTTTTACTTCCCACTAGCGTAGGGGATTGGCGACCTCATCGCAGGTCTACGGACCGCAACGTGATGCATCATCATATAGCCCGAGCAGCAGACCATCGCTACTCGTATACGGCGTGGGGAAATGGCGACCCCATCGTCCAGTCGGCTTCTGCTGGTTGCAGTCAGCCAACAACGGCGTAGGGAATTGGCGACCCCATCGTCCAGCTGGCTTTTGCTGGCTGCAATCAGCCCTCGCAACA
>JAGDQP010014086.1:0-46081 GCA_022664845.1 Lepisma saccharinum | reverse complement strand
ATATATATATATATGTATATTAAATTTACTATAACTTAGGACGCAACATATTTTGTGTATTTTGCTACTAACATCTTCTTTGTTACGTAAATAACATAATATCAGAAATTATAAAGCATAAATATCGTGCATCGCGCTCCATTTTTAAGAACTGATGGAAACAGACATTTTGTCTTGTTTTTCGTGCATAACGTTGGTGTTCCATGGAAGACTCGATTCATTAAAAAGATATAATTACCTAGTAACTATAGGTTTCAACGTTCATTTTCGTTTCTCCATGCTCGGTAAGGATCTTTATACTGGACAATTTAAATTACATATTTCAGTAAATGTTAACTAATGACCGAACTAAAGTAAAATTGTGTTATTTTCGCTGTTTTGCTGATCCAAATATTTTTTCTTCTTCATGATTTCCTACATACTGCACGAAACCATAAATATCTTTTCAGAAGCCAGGACATGCTATAATGATTTCTCTTAAAGAAAATAAAGTTCCAACGTTTGCTCGTTCACACACACACGCTCAGAATCACACATCGCTCCTCTGAGTGAGTTTGGTGACCTATCTTCTAGGCGTAGAAAAAAATCGTGTATAATAAAGTCGTGTAAAGATTATAGTGGTCATGATAGTACAATAAATATATTATAATACCAATATGCCATGGAACAAACGCAATACACAATACTCAATCTTGATGCAATCCAGACGCAAAATATACAATTGATAAAGACACTCACTTAATTCGGAAGAGAATGTAATTTCAGATAACTCGCATCGGGAATCAAACCCGGGAAACTGAAAAGATAATCGAATCTCGCAGAGACACTTTTCACACATTATCTATTTCTTGTGACAACTAAAAGTGTCCGTTGATGTAGGGCACAATTTCTTATGGTTCCTAGGTACTTGATTGTCACCTGACAGACCGACGGGCCGCAAATAACTATTGTATTAGCTCTAGCTACGTTTGCAACAAAAAAAATTAAGTACACTAAATGTTCAAAACTGAGTTATTAGACAAAGTTCGAATTTGC
This sequence comes from Lepisma saccharinum, assembly GCA_022664845.1. Taxonomy (NCBI): domain Eukaryota; kingdom Metazoa; phylum Arthropoda; class Insecta; order Zygentoma; family Lepismatidae; genus Lepisma; species Lepisma saccharinum. The sequence goes on along the minus strand of JAGDQP010014086.1, from coordinate 45,046 downwards.
ACTGAAGCAAATTTAGAATATTTAGACGTAACAACACTTTATATTCCGAATTGGCGACTGAGCGAATCGAAGTCCACAGTGCGATGTTTCAAGGAAACTTGAAGGAAGAGGAAGGGGGAGTTTAGTTTTTATAGTATTTATCGATTGAGACACGGTGCAATAGATGATGCAAGATGGAACTGAAATTACTAAGATGAACAGAAAGGCCAGCCTCTCATATCGGGAAAGAAGCGACTGAAATAAAATTTGGTTGCAATCACTAATTATTTTTGTAACTCAATAAGGAGCGGATATTGACTATTAAATATTATTGACAATTACCAAACAGGACATAAACATCCGCTGACTGTGATCCTGTTGGCTTACTCATGTAAAGCGAAGATGGTAGGAGATCTTACGCAATATTGCTCGGAATACGGAACTGCTTGGATCATCTATAGATCAGGTTTTATTGACTATAGTTTATCAACGGGAGACTATCAAATTGGTGTTTCACAAAGTTTTGAAATGCAGGTGTAATGTCTGTATTGTATTTCGGAGAATTTAGGTGATTTCATGCAAAAACACAGATATTAACATGAGGTTTCTTTAGGGTGTATTGAATATCAATAGTAACTTATGAGAAATTGTTTCATTGACATTCCCTTTACCTAATATTATTGCCGACTACTTCCATCGAATGTATCTTTCGAAAAAATCCGAACTACCCTTTTATTTCCTTTATACTTACTAATACGAAATTTTTAAAAATATAAAATAATAGAGAAAAAACTGAAATATAAAAATTAAATTTGTTCCAGCTTATATAGCTATCTAACAGTAGAAAGAGACAGCAGAATTGCATGTGGCTATGGATAGCAGAGTGGACGATACTCAGCGGACGTTCAAGTATACTTCCCAGGCCCTGTAAGCGTAACGAAGCAGATGTCCGACAGCTACACTTGCACTTACGCAAGACTTCAAATTTATCATCGTTTTTTTGTAGCCTCTCTCACAAAAACATTGCTCTGATTCTTCATCTCCCATGGTAGATAGTCTTAATATTTTCTTCAGAAGTTGTGTTCGTGAAACACTTCCAGAGAAACTGCTTCAGTCACCGATAGTTCGTCTCCTTTCCCGAAAACAATGAACCGTAAAATTGAAACTAATTACTGGTCTTATAATAAAACTTTGTCAACTTTTAAAACACTCAATTACATTAACTATACTTAAAAATCATTTTTAGTGTGCATTTTATTTTCGGAAATTTATCTCAAATATGGCTAACTTTTAAAAGCCAATTTAATTGTTGTTGAGTGGAACTAAAGGTCCAAACCTCCGTAATATTTTTTTTTGCGAAAAAGTACTTAAATTTGGTTAGTGAAAATTGTTAATTCCAAGTACCTACTGTATTACGGAAGAAAGTAAAAAATGAAATATTCGAATTTTATCGAAAATATTCGGTAAGTGCAAAACTTCTACTCGTTTTTATACTTAAGAGGTTAGTGGAGTACTCGCCACACGTATAGCCTTCGCCAATATATGAGTAAGTAACCACGTAACTTGGAAAACATTAGAGCAACCGCAAGCACAGGCAGTGAGTGAGGATCAACAGGCAGGGAGAGCGTATCATGTGCGTGAAATAGAGACCAAATAAGTATTAACTTTTGAGTTTGATAAAGAGAGTAATGGGTTCTTCCTTAACCACAACATTGGGCAAATATATGATAAAGATACAGTTGATGTGAATACATGGTGGTGGTTCGAAAATTCAGAGAGGGGACATAAGCTGTCGTGATTAACCACGGCCGCGACGTCCATTGGTGTTTTCCGTGCAGGATCGCGACCAAATCATATGAAGCACCGCGTATCCAACCTTAGAGATTAGCTGAAACCTTCCATGTACAACAGCTGCAAGACGACTCGAACCTTGGGGCTTCACCACGAAGTTAGATCGTTAGGTCACATCAGCTAATTGCAGTTCAGCGGGATGGGCACATCACGACCTGTGTATTTTTTCGGTATAAAAATACAAGTTAAAGACGCATATTGTCAGGGGTAAGGAGAAATGGGTTTTCTAACGGAACAAAAAATGCTAACGGACTGTGTGTATCATTTCTGAACTTCCTCCATCGACGTATAAACCAGAACCTCATTCCAAGAAGATGTTGGTGAGTCTGCAGTGGGATATCAGGGGAATAATTTATGTGAGGTCCTGCAACCTAACCCAACTGTTAATGGCACCCTCTACTGTTAAGAGTTGTGTAATGCTATGTACTCTTCCTTCCTTAAATCCATTCAGACTCCAGAGCACACAACACCACAAAAATAATGTTACACAAACAGAGAGGCACAAAACTGGTAAAAGCCCATGAATGCCACTCTGAATATAATCATTTGTATAACCCATTATACTTTCCGTTGGATAATTTGAATTGCTTCTGTGGAATATGTTTTTTTCTTAACTTTAAAGAAATAGAAGGTAAAGTCAGAATATACTTTTAAAGTTGCCTAAGCCCGGCATCAGATTGATCGACCACATAAATCGTAAGGTTTGGTTATTTCCCACAAAAGAAGCACTCACATTACAGTCAGCGATGATCTTAATCTGAAAGTCACTACATCCATAAAATAGCATTCATTGGAAAAGAAAAAACACATGTCCTTACCTGATTTCTTATTTGATATATATTATTAACCTGAAGTAACCTGGACATCTTTACATTTATATGGAGATTTTTCCCTCGAAGTTTATCCTGATCTATAGGTTAAGTATCCTACTCCTTTGATTTTATTTTCCTTATATTTTATTATAAGGAGTAGATCAATGTGCACAAAGAAATTAGGTAAAACTTGTTGAGTTTATTGGAAACTATTGTTTTAAATATTTTCGAGCAAATCAAATAGTAATATTGAAAAATAAACATAAAATCTGATTCTGTAGACTGAATAATAAGGAAGAAAGTTAAATGGTGTTTTCTTATCACCCGACAAACTATAATTGAACTTCTGATTTTCACTCTAAAACAAACTAAAATATGCAATTTCGAAAATAAATAACATTCCTTTTTAAGTATCATGATTTTCCTCTAATATCTTGTCCTGTATATAAACTTCATTGTATAGCTGAACAAAGAGGATTTGTCTACGCAAGTGAAGCATTGGGCAACTTCATTCCTTATTTCCTTGAAAATTATGAGGGAAAGCAGTTTCCAAATTAATTCTACTAACTTAATTCTTACGGAAAATTTGGGGAATTTTTCAATTAGATTACTAGCTCTACTAGTTACTACAATTCCCTCTGCAGTAATGCATACACAATACGTGGAACGTTTTCCTGCAACCACTACTGTGCAAGACGAAAGTAATGAGTGGCATAGAAAGATTCCCATTAAACACTTTTCACTGCAACGAATTCTTGTAGCACAAGCACTGACATATTCAAGATTTCCAAATAGATCTTCCCTACAATTATTATTCACTTTCATAAACCAATGGAACACTTAAATCAAAGAATAACGGAAGCACTTTTCTCGTATAGAAAATTCTTCCTATTAGGAGTCATTCGATTCACTTTTTACCTACTACGATTTCTCGAACACATTTAATTTTCGTGTATCGAACTAAACTCTTATACCTTTCCCCTAATTTGATTCTATATCAGAATAAACTAACTTCACAATAAGTATAGCCATTAATTCATATGAATTTCACGTAACTTTAAGATCGTTTTTTGACTTTAAGATTTGACCATTATAGAAATTTACACCGACCATTACTGTCTATATACCGAAATACAGCTGGCGCCACGCCGTTGCCTCTCAAGCCACGCGTTGAACCAGGATCGCGGGTTCACATGTTCAACCAATAAGAAATTACTTCCGTCAGAAAAATTATAAGTTAAGACTTACATATAGAAAAGGGGTATACATCATAATGACGCCATTTTCGGATATTTAAATATAACTTTCTAAATAGAACCTTTTAAATATAACTAAATTTGATGGCACGTTACAGCTGGACATACTGCCAGCAGCATTGCGATCAAAGCAACCAACACCTGTTAATAACCTTTCAGATTCCATCGCCAGTTAAAATCTGATTTACTTTAATTGGGAGTTTTAATCGTCCTGATTTGATCACAAGAGCTTCCAACCTGTTCTGCGATCTGCAGAACTCCTTCCATCGGAAAATAGTTGATTCTGTGAAGACTGTAAAAATTGCTATAAAACAAATTTCCAACCCCGTCTATGGTCTACTGGTAAACGTATTTTCTAACTGCCTGAATTGTGATGGAATTGGTGGTCATATGTATACCCAGTATACAGTCTACTTTTTATTCCTTTGGAAAGTTTTCACCAAATATTAAGTGATTTATAACTATTGATCAAAGTCACTGAAACATTCTGTATGTAGCGTATCCGATTGTAGTAAATAATGTTAGATAATAAAATGTTTAGCTCACCGTCTGTAGTTTATTAGCACATTTGTAAGGTAAGGTATGTTTTGCTAAGAAAATTTCCTTATATAGTTCGGTGAAATAACTGGCATATCAAATTCTCTTATCTCAAAACAGAAATATGTTCGCATTGCTGCGCGTTCCTTTTATGACGGTAATCAAATCCACGCACTCAGAAATCCAAGATTTTTGGGAATTAAAAATCACATCCAATAAAATATAATATTTTATGACTTCTGTGTCAAACAGGACAGTGTAAAACGTATCATTATTTCATTCTGCCTCACGTCATGATTATATTATATAATATACTAAGTTAGTGATGGGTCACGCAGTAGATTTAGTAAATGTGTTCCTATTTTTATAAAATATGAGCCAATAAATTGAAACAAAACAAATATTCAAGTTTTTGATAGTCATATCTACGAAATAATGTCTCTTGCATTCTGTGGTTTTAACCTAGCTTATTCCTTACTTTCTAACATCACAATTGGTATATTCAAGCTTTATATTGGTGATGTTCACGATTTGCAACATTGCGTTCCTAACCACAATTAAGGGAATGTTCTGAAACCGAAATATCTGCATTTAAAATATTACACATTTTCTTTACCACTAGTTTGAAATACAAGGGAGACTGGGACAATATGAGACTGTGGTTATAACCATCATTCCATTTCAACTGCATCACTTCGACATCACTAATATACACAATCATGTCATAAAATATGGTTCCTTCTAGCAGAGTAACATGTTCCAGCAGCTAATGCATTTCGTCATTATTTAGGTTTTGACCGGTTGCAACTGATCTAATGTCTGTTTTTTAAAGAACATCTTTCGCATTTTGGAAGATTTCAACTTACTTCAAAAAAAGTGTGGACGAAAACTGTAAAAGCCATTGTGTGAAGAACTTCTGGTACAAATCCTGTATTGAAACATACACAAGGAAAATCAAGAATACTTCGTATCAAAAGGTGGTAAAAGGCAGTTTTGAAGTCGAAAACGTCAACAAATCAAGTGTCATCATGTTCGCTATTATCGGTGAGTGGTTATTTGATATAACAATATTAATATAATGCTTTTCTAGAGTTTCTCTTATTTATTCAACCCCTGTGGATGGACGATGACTTCTTTTCAATATGGTCAAACATACTTTTCACCTTTCATGTCGATGGGCGTGAAAGAACATCGTGTTACAGGGAAGTACAAATAAACGAGCTGAAAACGGACTTGTGCAAAATGCAACCTACATGTGAATATATATATATATATATATATATATAGATATACTGGTCTACCGGTTCCCGTGAGATCACCGAAGTCAAGCAGCTCTGGGTCTGGTCAGTGCTTGGACGGGTGACCGTTGCAGTACTACAGATGGCCTCAGTACTGTGAGGCGTCCACCCAGCGTCGTGAGTCCAATTGGGGAGCTACCTCAATAAAGAGGTAGCGATCGTAGTGGAGAGCTTGGGCTCTTCTCTCCCAACACGTCTTGTCAGCGTGGGAGCAGTAGACCACCTCCTCCCTCCGGGAGAGGCTTCATCCAGTAGTGGATTGAATATGGCTGTGTATTATATATACAGTATATATACAGTATATATATATATATATATATATATGTGTGTGTGTGTGTGTGTGTGTGTCTGTGTGTGTGTGTTATTTCCTTGTGCTTCAGAATTATCCATAGGAATGTGTAATTCCCTAACTGACTGAAACACCTTGAATATATTTCATACAACTCATAACTTGATTTGGAGTTATACCACAAAATGTATTCGAGTACAGAAACATAAAATTCGCATCATTTGAAACCACGTGGCACACACCAAAAGAAGACACAATTGATTTTTTATTGTACTGTCACTGGTAGAGTTATTTTTTTTTCTGGTAATCAAAATAAATGCCCAGCATGTGTTTATTTTGTAGATGCTTCCTTCCCATAAATATGTGTAAAAGTATTCGACTTTCTAAAAATGCACTTTTCCTCCACCATTACACATAGCAGCCTTGCACTGTGCATCCATTTTCATACAGTCAAGATAAATACATCTCTTTGGTTCTATATATCTTAAATGAAAATCATGTTGACATATATTTCTAAAAACAAATATTTGATATCTTGATGCAATTCTTCATTTATTTGCCACAAACCATTTATGCAATTGAGACAATGCTAGTTCTCCCTCATCGTCAGCCATGTTTTCACGTTTCAGCAAGACTACAGGTAGAACTGGAGCAACATCGCTAATTGAGCAGACGTGTAACTAGCATAACTTAACAGCATTTACCCACAATATGGACTTAACAACATTTGTTCCGAAATTTCCAGTCTCTTCCCAACGCCAGTTCTATGATTTGATATACTTAACTCATTCTGATTCGTTTCATAGAACTATTATTCTGGATACCTATAAGGCACTTAACAGGATTACTCCCAAGCCTTGACTTGACAAATTTTGTTTATAATTGCCTAAATAATCCATTATGTTTTAGTGTACACACCTATATGATTGTAATACGAAGTGTCTTGTGAAGTAACTAAATAGAATCCAATAATAATTTCATTTATTAATAGGAAGTGGCATGTAAGTAAAATGTGAATCCTATGTTTAACTAGTGCGGAATAATGTTTCTCGTAAACTAAATTTTTACATTTTTCGTTAAATTAGATGCATTTAGTTTCCAGAAAGGTAATTGATTTCATTTAAATAATAAAGTTTACTTCTGGTAACTGAATGACGAGATAGTTAAGATATGTTAATAAAGTTCTCTAAAGTAATATTCTTAAATACAAGAAGTATTTAATACATTTAAAACCCATTAATACTAATATATTAGAATCTTGACTAGTCTGAATTAAAGTTAAAAATCACTTTCTTAACCAAGTTAAATTAAGCTATAGAGATTGGGATCTTCTTTTCGGCTATCTGGTTAAAGCAATTTGGTAGCTATTCTTAGAGATACTTAACTAAATTTATCTATCTACCAATCATGTCAGAGTTCTTTAAATTGCTAGGTTAGTATTGCCTTTCCTTTTTGTTCGCGACACCGCATGAGTGTGATCGACTGCGAGGTTAACTTTGATGTGTTTTCTGTGAGCCCATTTTCCCTTTTCTGTTACCACATCATGTCGCGTTTGATTCAAAATAGTTCTTTCTTAATCTAATCTATCCAGAACTGAGATTTGTTTTGATTCAGTTAATTGTATTTAGTTACATTTCTTGGACCATATTCACCAGAATAACGAAAAAAGGAAACTGAAAATTAATATATAAATATTAGCTAGATTTATACTTTATAATTTTGTCTCTTTCAGAAATAAAGTTATTGTTGTTTTCTCTAAAGACGATGGAATTTTTTATTTGTGAAATTGATTAAATGATTTACTATTGGCCATTATAGAAATAACAATTCTCCCGTTTTGCTTGAAAGAAATATACAAGAAAATGTAATTTCTTGATTACAAAAGAAAGTTTGCGTAGTTTAAAACGTGTATGTCAAAAGGGAATTACATGTTAAAGCAAAATAATAAAAATATTAATATACAGTAAAGAGTATAATCATTAATGTGTTTATTATGTATTTTTATACATGTAGTTAATAGTATAATTTCACAAGAAAACTTGATAAATATTATAACATTGTTATTTGAGAAAATTTGCTTTCTGAGGATTCTACAAGAGATGGAAATAAACAGGATTTTTATGGTGCAAATCATCGAAATGTTCTTTATTTAACGCTCTACGGATTGACGTCAATTCATTTCCGCTAGTGGCATGGTACGCAATACAATTGACTTGTAATTATTATGTTGAAAAGACACGAGACAGTTTCGTGGTTCATATGGTTTTCTCGTTCATGTGAAACAGAAAAGAATTCAAATAAGAGATACTTCAAAGACTTGACGTGTAAAATATAACTTACAAAAACTTTATATAAATTACTTGGGTCAGTATTTATCTCCCAGCTTCCCTTGCGTTTAACTAGCTTCACAAAATCGATGTTTATATTGCTCTAGCCCAAATCTCGTATTGGAATCTATCTCCAGCAAAACCTGAACTTGCTGAGTTTTGTTTAAACTTTTATCTTTATCAAGCACATAGCTTGAAAGAACTTTCAACGGGAGATCTGAATCTGTATCAGGTTTCATTGTAAAACAGCGCACGGTTGCACACACTAAAATGGGGTGGGACCAAGGTAGCTCAGTTGGTTGAGCACTCACCTGTGGTGTAAGGGATCGTCGCATCGGTCCCTGCTCATGCCATGTGGGCTTTGTGGTGGACAAACACGATGCGCGTGGGTTTTTTGTCTGGGTTCTCCCGTCTCCTTCCACTTTCTTCATTCCACAAATTCATCCCATCATCATCCATACGGCCTGAGCCATAATTGTCTAAAGGCCTTAAAATAAGTGCAAAATTCAAAATTACTAAGATAGGGTGTGAGTTGAGAAAAAGTCATCTCTTCCTCCTCTTCAGGCGTCCTCACAAAAACGGGGATATACTGACTTGCTAGAAGCTAGACTATGAACATGCTGCAGGAATTTGAATTTATTATGGATACATTTTGCAGGAATGGCACGATAATTATTAATCTAAACATCATAATGAAAAGTATGCATCTCTTGCTTAAATCTTGAATGGTGCATAACCACACACAAAAGTTAGATGAGTGTAACTGATTGGTAAAGATAACTAAAGATAGCTTTTCAGTTTTGCTCATTTTGCAAATATAATATTATACATCATATGGTATTGATCTCTGAACATAGAAACACAACTGTACTGTTTCCGGATGCATGATTTCGTATTGCTCTTTGTTAATAATTAAACACAGTGTCCTTAGATCATAGGAGAAACTTATGAAATCTTCCACGAAAAGGAAAAATAATTGCATATGGTCCAAACATCCATTAAAATAAGTTGAAATGACATTTGAGCTACAAGTTTCGGTTAAATATCTTCGTTGAAGATTTTGCCTATATCGTCTGGTCCTTCGTGTTTCTTTCATACATTCTGGATCCTGCAGGAGTGTGGTAACCTTTCACGTTCCAGAAGATTTACTTCCGTTGGGTTAACGGTTTCACTGCAAATCTGCTGCAAATAAATAAATATTTAAATAAATATTTTATAATATTTTATAAATATACAATCGTCAAATAAATAAATTTCGGCGTGCTCTTTGGTTTAAACAGTTTACAGGTCGAAGTTTGTTCTTTCCAAAGATCATCTCTGAACTTAGTCATTCATGGCTTATGTCTTTATTTGGCAAAATGAAGTAGGGGAAACGTGCTGGAGTTTTCAGTACTAAAGGAAGCGAATATAGGTACAAGGCCTGTTAAAACCACGGTTATGTTACAAAGCGATCGTGATGAATCTAACCATAGCTTCTCATGCAAAACGGAGAATCCTTCAGAAAGTGAAATCAAACATCTGAGTCACTACGATTTACAAATGTTTGTTATTAAGGGCAAAATAAAATCTATGGGAGTTACAAAGGCAATTAAGAACACATCATTGATCTGGAGTATCCACTATTCGTATTATTATTCTTAGGGAAAAAACACTATACCATTTATGAAGCAAGACTGTAGAGTAGTAGCTAACGACTCGAATTTTCAACAGGGAAATCTGGACTCAATTTTTAACTAGGTAGTCTCTTTTTCGGATAAAATAATGTCTGGAAACAAAGATTAATCTCCGGTTCGAGAACTTACGAGGCATCAATGGCTAGAATCAGGGTAAACAGTGTTTGTGTGTGTGTGTTCTTTAGCATAATGGGCTGGTTGTAAGAACGGCCCTCGATGCCGAAACACACACACTATAATAAAACGATTATATTTTATCCTATATAATGATAACGTAGTTCTCATATTTTGCATTGGTCTTTCTTTCTGACGTTTCCTTTTCATGTATTTACTTCTTTTTATTTTTCTCTCTCTATTTATCTTTATTTTTCTATTACTTATTGCTACTATCTCACGCACACTCACTCACACTCACACACACTCACACAGAGCTAAAACATTAGAGAGAGAGAGAGAGAAAGCGAGAGACGGAGAGGGTAAGTATAAATGTTTGGGCACCTAAATATAAAAGTTAATCCCTTGAAAAGGTTATTGTTTTCTCCTCTCTGTTTCTCTCTCTCTCCCGCCCTCCCCGCTCTCTCTCTCTCTGTGTGTTCGAACAATATAAGTTTTCTTGCGTAACATAGTGATGAACTCTGCATGATATCCATATTATTATTTTGCTTTCCTTTGCTTTAATCCACATCTCTTAGAACTAGACGTGAATGTAATTTCTGCCTAACTATCTCGTGGTTCTCTAAATGATGCTCAAGGACCAATTCTTTCTTTCTCCAAATAGAGGAATATTCTGGCATGCCATGTTTTCGCCCATATTTGTACTGTCGTGTTGGTTGTCTAACTACTAGGAGTACAGTGATTTTTTTAAGGAAAAAACTATTCTTTCTTATATATGACTTGAATCCGTTTTGATAAAGAACAGGATACGCAACCGAGCAGAAAAGGGTAAATCCTCTGCAGAGAAACACAGTTGTATTCAGGGACGCACATCCAGGGAAGCCATTTAACTTAATTTTGCTAATTTCATGACCTATTCCCTTTTTCTAATAAAAGATTCAATTCAAGGATTCTTATTATGAAATGAAAATAAATAACTTATTACGCTCCTCTTTCACTGACTTGATTATATTTATTTGCAATTCGAAGCTCTCAGTTTCAGAGATTAATCCATAGGGTCATTTCATTTCAAGCAGATAACACTTTTCTAGTTGCATTACATACTCATAACAATAAAACGGAGTTTATTCTAACATACGTAACGCAGTATGGCCGGAATAAAGTATACCGGAATGCAAAACATGTACTCATGTATGGAATTTGAACTAAATTGCACTGCAATGTTACAGGAGCGCATTACAATACAGGATCTGATCAGAAACAAAACAAGCAGCCACAACATATTTAATTAATGTGCTCTATGTGTGCTCCGTCCAACAACAAAACATTTCAATAGCGACGAGGCAAACTGTCAAACATAGCCCAAATTGTTTCTCGTGAAATTTAGTGCAATACACGATTGATACTCAATTTGAGTTGTTAAATGTTATGACGCACTGGGTGACGGTAGACAGCCTTCTAATTACGCCACACAAACAATCATCGAGCGGACTGAAATCATGAAAGAGGCCAGGACATGAGTAGTCTTTCTACATCAAGACTGTCTGGTCTTGAAAGTGATGTTGCAGAAGCTGTATAGATTCGCTAGCGTTGTGTGCATTGACTCCGTCTTGCTAAAACGTTCGTGTATTTATCAGTGGCTGATCACATTATTCTCGAGTGCTTTTTGGGTTGGCACAGCGCTGGCCTCATTTGATGGAATTTTGCAACTAGCCAAATCACTGTACGCTTTGTTGAAGAAAGGTTTATGGTACTCTGACTCAAACAACTTCCGAACAATTTTCACGATCCGTCCACCGGTTCGGCCACTTTCGTATGCGCGGAAAAAATGTTCCACTACAAGGAATTTCTCAAAAACGTTCATGGTTCTTACCAACCACCTTTTACTACACGTGTTCTCTGCAAGTAGTGGTGCCACTGCTCAATTTTACTTTCCTAAAACCACCAACGATGTACAATGTTAACAACTTTCGGTAAACTTCATTTCCGGCCATGCTCAAATGTACTTACCTGATTGTAGTTATATCCAAAGAATATTCTTAGTTTTCGTGGTAGTCGCTGAAAAATGCATTTCGCAAGTGGAGAGAGGAGCTGCTCATTAATATGTTGCTGCTCTTGACGACCGGTGAATAAACTTATTAGAGAGGCACAAACAACTGTCAGAATACATCCCATTGGAGTATACAGTAAGTAAGACGTTTTATATAAGGGAAATACATCTGACCTAAAAGGAAAAATATAAGTAAGTAAATTGATGACCAACGACGCGAGTATTATTTATTATTTTAAATTACATTACTAATAAAGTATACGACGTATTTTATAAAAAAGAAAGAGGCAAAACATGTGCAAATAGTACTATCAACGACATTGTTCTACGTATCATGCATCACCTAACGATTAGCTGTAAATTCAACGTCTCGGGAAATATTCTTTAATTTTGCAAAAGAAACAATCACAATAACATTACTATTTATTATACGGAGCCGCTATATTCGAATAATATAATTCATTAGGGAAATTAGGGATACACGTCATGACATCAAATTTCGAATGAAGTTTCCCAAGATCAAAGACGCAAATACAGATGATTTATTAGACTCCAAAATAGTTATTTTACGAATTGAATACTTTAAAGTCGGAATTTGAAATTATTCCATAAATAAAAGTTTTCATTTATATTAACAAAAAGAGGGTAATCAGTAGGATTAGAACTTTAAGGTGCGCACCTTTTTCTTGTAGGGCAAATTAGAGGTATGTTAAAGTCTGTGAAATATTGCCTCCAGTTGAAAATTGAAGCAATTTTCCAGCACCGTATTTATTTTTTTTGAGACCTGTATCCCTTTTCTCTACACTCTGCCCGTAGTCCCCTTTTCTATCCTTTTACTACTATTTTCTGTAATATTTTCTGCAGTACATTTTGTCATTTACTTTCTCGCATTTGGATTGCAATTTGAATTACGTATCATGATGGTTAACATGGGATTGAAAGCAAAGCACACCTGTAATGAAAATTAAAGAATCCCACTCGCTGACACTTGTAAAAGTAAGTAAAACAACAATTAGTTATAACCAAATTAACGTCTTTTACGTCGGTCGTGAGCCAAGTGCACAGATATCGTGTGGAGAGTCTACTAAAGTATGTTCATTGTATTCTCTCTTTTTACAAGTAATTTCACTGGAATCAGTTGTCTCCTGTTAGTGATTTTTAATTTCTTGCTTAACAAGTTTTGTGAAAGATTTCGTCATGCCGAGCGTGTCCAAATCCTAATTTTGTCACGGTAAATGCAAAACACCAGCGAGGCCGCATACAATAACATATTTCTATCTTGAAGGATAAAAAAAACAAGACTCTTGATACAATCCCGACAGTCTATATTCCGAAATAACTTTGAGTAATGGTCTTCGAGGATCCAAAATTAAGGGGAACCTAACATCGATATGTGTGCAGTTCTTAAAAATTCAATTCTATAACATAGCAATCTGAATTTCCTGGGAACAATCCCAGCGGCCGCGAATCGCGACTGATGTTTTCCATGGTTTTCTTCAGTCATATCAGCCAGATGCCGGGACTGTTGCTAAGAACAAGGTCTTCATCGACTAGCTTCCAACATGTTTCCTACTACCTTAAATCGGCCTGAGCCTGAGATGCTGAATGTACATAAATAAATTCAACGTCTTATCTTCAAATAGAAACAAACTTACGTTTTCAAAATTTAAGAGATGCATTAATATTGTGAGGTACGACAATTTATCTTTTTTCCTTCCTCTCATAAAGGATACTGGTATGTAACTTACTGTATACAATTATCTCTGTATCTATAATTTTTACTAATAACATATTGTGTAATTTTTTAATACATATACAGACCAAACTTTTTGCCCCTTTTTGTCCCATTTTTTGTATTATTTTAGCACCTTTTCCTTGTTTTTTCCCGGTGAAAATTGCCCCCTAAAACCTTAACCCTGCTGATCATTGTACAGTGAAAGTAATATATTTATGTTAAAGACGAATATGATGCCCTTATAGTAGAGTTAAAATAATTTGACCAAGATAGTACATATCTCAAACTTACCGATAATATTCAGTGTTTATTTTCACACCATTCCCTGAAAAGTCTCGAAAATACCGATGACAGGTTTGACTATAAACCATTCTGAAAGTTGGCAATTTTTACAGCCGTTGTAATTTTGACCAAATACGGGGATAAATAGACCAAATATGAAACTTTTGAAAAATGTTCGCAGGTTAGCCCGTATCATTCTTTGAAAACTCTGGGAATTAAATTTAATAATCGCTTTTTCACCGTTCTCACCATTATAGCAATAACCATTTACGTCAAAAATAAGTTAAATTATCTCAATGAAACCCTCTCCACAAAACAAAACATATAATCAAATTTGCAATTTTTAAGCCTTTTCTCACTAGGACACTACCCTCTATTCTTAGGCTTCCTACTCAAATGAATCGCCATTTAAAACAAATCCAGGCAATATTCATCATAACCATTTTTATGTAATTAGGACAGGCTTTATTAACCTATATTATTACATACACATTGCATACTCAACCTTCATACTAATGCATAAAAAACAAATGTGAACAAAAACTATTGACCATCCTACATTTAAATAAGACGCATTAATAATCAATACAACTACAGAGCCCCCCTGATTCTGTTGTGACATCTTTTTAATTTTCCTAGGCAGTATATTAGTACTATTTGCCTATGCAACCAGAGTAGCCTTAGACGAAATAATTTCCTACCATACACCAAAGTAATAATCCTTTCGATATTAATCCTAGAACGGATTATGACATCAGTACCAATATAATAGTATGAATAATAATATCAAATATTAAACTCGTCTTTAGATCACACTTGGCATATGCCCATGTTTTAAGATTTACAGGAGAGCAATTTGAAGATTGGAATTTCCATTAGAAGTAAGGAAAATGTTACAAATTGAAGTTTTTCATTAGATAAATTTATGTCTTAGAATCTTTACAAGTGTTAGAAGAAAAGCATATTTCTAAAACAAAATGAAACTGTTGGATAACTTATTTCTTATAATTATGGAATGTGACAAGTAAGCTCTAAAGATGCGGTAGAGTACAATAAAGAGTACAAAGCTAAATTTTCGAAAAACGTTCAGTGGTTAATACATGTCATTCTCTGAAAAGTATCCAAAAGATCCAATGGCGAGGTTACTGTAAACTGCCTAAAACTTTTGCAAATTTTACAGTCTTTGATATTTTGACGAAACTAGAAAAAATAATAGTAGAACTCCTACAGTATCCACAAATGTCACTTATTTATTCGCATAATTACCGAAAAACTCTCAAAAATCCTATTAAGGGGTTGGCAATTTTACACCCGTTGAAAATGTGTAACGTTCCAAAGATGTTCTGTTAGTATCTGCAATAATCATCAACTTTCACTCAGGATACTTCCCTTAACAATAGGAAAAATGTAATCTCCTTTTTTTTCTCTAGTGTCTACAGAATATACAGTAGATCTTAATGTTATTCAAGCTGATAAAGATAGAAATGACTTGAATGTTTCTACATTGTAACGTACCCAGCAGACAGCTTCTAACTGAGTCTGCCACTATTTTAGCATGCCACCTGATCAAGGCACTGGACAGCTTTCAAAAGTCAAATCTCATTTCAGCAGGGAACGGGAAACACATATCAAAACCTGTTATCACAGAGGCACGTAGGTTGCCTTCGGTGCACTGTGATATTCAGGTAACCGGGCACAAATGAGGTCCAAAATTATAAATAAAAATTTAATATTAGCTTAATAACTGCAAGAAAACACACTGGGGCATGGTACGAACGAGAACCTACTGTTTCACACTGGCTGACTCCAAAGAGGGAGAAGGGAGGAAGTTGCGAACATAAAACTGACATGCAAATGGAAGTATATACAATTTCTTTAGAAGAAAACTGGAAATTTTCTTCTACCATGATATTGAAAGTGTGATAATCTGGCGCCACTGTGCTCTGCTAAATGCTAAAGAAACATAGTGCAAAAGCACTTAACATGTATGAAAATTCTTAAATCTATCAGGCAATAGAGAAAAGTGCATCGGAAACTGAAATGCTGACAGTGGGTGATAGTGATTGATCAATATGGCGTTCCTGCAATCACACTGACTTACATTTAAACAAATATATCTTCTCTCAGAATTAAACCAAACACTTCATTTTTGATCCACATTAAGTGGTGTAGGAATTTCAAGTATAAATACACAGTCCGACAATTAAGTAATGAGACTGATTTTATTCTGACGAAACATACAAAAGTAATTGAATAATACCTGTTTATTATTCGAAGTACATCCCTCCTGCATCGATACAACGAGTGGCACGATCACACAAGGAGTGGAATGACTTCTGCAACTGAGTTTGTGGTATGGCCCGTAATGCCGCTGTCACAACTGCTTGGAAGTCTTCAACCCTGTCGAAAAGTCGTCCTTTCAATGGCAACTTCAGCTTAGGGAACAGGAAATAGTCACGGGGACATATCTGGTGAGTAGGGGGGATGATTCAGCACACACACTTGTTTTGTGGCCAAATATTCCGCAACAAGTACTGCTCGGTGAGCTGGAGCGTTGTCATGGAGAAGGAACCAGCTACCTGGGGTTGAGTATTCAGGCCGAACACGGCGTATTTTCTTCAACAAACGCTCCAAAACACCTAAATAAAACTGAGCATTAACTGTGTGACCTTCTGGTACAAATTCATGATGAATGATACCCTTACTGTCGTAGAAACAAATGAGCATTGTCTTCACTTTTGACTTTTGGAGACGAAGTTTCTTTCCTTTTGGAGAATCTGCAGACTTCCATTCGGCACTCTGACGTTTAGTAGCTGGATCATAACGAAAACACCAACATTCGTCTTCTGCAACAATGGACAGAAGGAAATTTTTCTTCCTACGGGCAGTTGCAATGATGTCACGGACGTAATCAACACGCGCTTGTTTGTGTTCATCAGATAATGAGTGTGGCACAAACCGCGCTGCGACCTTCTTCTTGCCTAAATCTTCCACTAAGATCTTACGAATTGTCTCCCTGTTAACACCAAAATCACCTTCCATCATTCTCACAGTCACACAACGATCTTCTTGCACACGTTCACGGACCTTTTCAATCAGTTCCTCGTTACGAACAAAAATTGGACGACCCGGCCGAGGTTCATCGTCAATCGATTCCACACCACTTTTAAAACGTTCATACCATCTAAATATCTGTGCACGAGACAAACAAGTATCACCATACACTCTCCGCATCAACTCAACAGTTTCCGTGCCACTTTTTTTTTCCGAATTTGAAACAGAACTTGATATTCGCCCTCTGCTCCATGACGCTGGCGTGACAAAGGCCTTTCACTTACTGCTGGTACAGACGTCATATTTCCCGTTGTGCTTCACGCGGGATCATGCGGTGTTGCCAGGTCGTAGATGAAGGATTACTCTCTCGAACTCACATATTGGTTTCTATTTTGCATTCTCTGTTTTGTCAGAATAAAATCAGTCTCATTACTTACTTGTCGGACTGTGTAGTTCGAATATACTGCCGATATATTTAAATATAGTGGATGTTATTCAAAATATTTAGTTATGCTACGTTCTCGATATTGCAATAAACGGGAATAAACATGAAACTATCACACATAAGGGAAAATGCCCCGAAGTAAACGTGATAGAACATATTACTATCTAATGATACCAAGGTTCCTGAGATATATTAAAAACTAAGCGAGCTACTAGAATTTATGTAGAGCGGGTTGTCTTGTTTCAGAACCTTCAGTTAATAAAGTCATGCACCGTCCTGAAATTTTTCAGTAGGTTTAACTCCTGAACACATGGAGATAAAGACTTCATTTCTGTGCTGCATTAAAGCAAATGAATTTCATTGCTCTTTGTCAGTCTCACAGAAAGCCTTGTTTCTGTCCACTTCCAAAAATGGTAGGCCAGTCAAAACTATTACTTCAGAAGGAAACCCATTTTGTCTTGGAAACTTTGATCATATCCAAACACTAATCCAAAGTTGGTGAGTTAAATGGTACTTCGGTCCTAAGTCAACTATGTGGCCTCTAAGGATTGTATTAGGAATGTAAAAAAAGCTCACATGCCTGGAGGAAGATCTAACTCGCGAATTACAGCGCTACGCTTCTCCCGTGAACTAAAGACAATATTTCTGGGTGTCTTTGAGAAATAAATTGTGGTTATTTTATTATAAGTTGTATGGAATGCGTGCAAGCAAAAACCCAGAAAGGTATAATGTTGTTCTTAGTTTAATACATTCTCTGATAGAAGTACTCAATAATACTTTCAAATAAACTCTACATTTTGATATATCCATAAACTTCTGAACAGTTGATTCCTACCAAGTTCTCCAACCATATTTTCTACTATATTAATAAATGTTCGTATAGTATTGTTTATTTGCTTTGATTTAAGTTATCTGTTGATTTAATTTTACTATTTTTGAAACCTTTTGAGCTTTACCCATACAATAGGTAGCTAGGCAAACCAAATACCTAATATGTTTTTATACTATACTTTCCTCGTTAGTATCATGCCCCATTTTTATGATTCTAACACTTATAAAGAATTTGGAATATCAACCCGTGGTCAAATATCATCATCTCAAATGTATGTCAGAATCTGAAATCCACCAAGATGTGCTTAATACATTACATTGGAATGATGCTTCATACGCCACATTCAAACACTGTATACAAGAATTCAAGCGTGAGAGGGAGAGTGTTGAAGATGAACCAGGATCAGGGAGATCAGCAACTTCCACCACCAAGGAAATCATTGGGCTTGTCCAGGGCATGATCATGCAAGATCGCCGATTGTCAATACGTAAAACAGCAGACTGGCTGCGCATGTCATAGTAGATGGCAGTTCATATTCTGAAGAATGAGGCGGGCTTTTGAATAATATCTTATCGATGGGTTTCGCGTTGTTTTCGGACTCCTCAAATGAGGTCCAATCGATGCAGCATGCTAGTGAACAATTTGGAAATATTTGAAGCTGATATGGACAATTTTCTTGTTGGATCTATTACTAGGGCGAGTGATAGGTCTCCACTATCAACCTGGAAGAAAAGCGTTGAAAAATGTGTACCTTCTTTTATGTGGAAGCACGAAGTAACCACTTAATATATGGACAAGATATGAGGCGGTGAAAGGAAAACTGGTATAAGTCAACTTGAGAAACAAGTCAATTTGAAAAACAAAAGATTTCAGGAAAACGCTATAATGAAATTCACAGTAAAACGATCACTTTATTTGTTTTCATGGGATTAACAAGAGAGTTACGACTTGCATCATTGTTCCATCAAATAGATTTACGAGGTGTGTGAGAAAAGTAATGAGACTAATGTACTTACGAAAGTTTTTTTTAACAACAAATATTGTCCCCTTCAAAGTAGTTCCCTTCGGCAGCTATACACGGAGTCGTTGTTTCCAGTCTTGGCAGCAGCGCTGAAAGGCTTCAACTAGTAGGGCCTTTAACATGTCGTTCACATTATTTTGAATGTTCTCTAGAGTCCCAAAATGGCGTCCTTTTCAGACATTTTTCAATTTCGGGAAACGATAAAAGTCACAAGGACTCATATCCGGTGAATAGGGGAGCTGGGGAACTACAGGGATTCCTTTTGAAGCCAAGCATTCCGTGACGGAGATGGCAGTGTGACATGGGGCGTTGTCATGATGAAGCATCCACTTGTCTGTAATGTCCAGTCTCACACGAATCACCCGTTTTCTGAGTCTTTGAAGGATATCTTTATAAAACACTTTGTTGATAGTTTGTCTTGGAGGAACAAATTCTTTATGCACGATACCCCTGCTGTCAAAAAATCGAATCAGCATTGTTTTGATCTTTGATTTGCTCATTCGAGCTTTCTTCGGTCGACGAGATGACTCAGTGTGCCACTCCTCACTTTGCAGCTTTCGCTCAGGATCGTATTAAAAAATCCAGGATTAATCACCTGTGATCACGCGATTGAAGAATTCGTGCTCATTGGCACTCCTCTCAAGAAGATTCACGCACACGTTTCTTCGATTGTCCTTCTGCTCAGTTGTGAGTTTTTTTCGGCACCGTTTTGGCACAAACCTTCCGCATGTGCAAATATTCGGTCAAAATTTGATGTACCGTGAAAGTGTTTGTTTAACTGGTCACTCATCATCCTCACTGTTAAACGACGGTCTGATCTGACAAGAGCCCGCACACGTTCGACGTTTTCGTCAGTTTTTGAAGTTGAAGGTCTCTTTAATCGAGGTTCATCTTTAACGTGTTCTCGGCCTTCCAAAAATGATTTGTGCCAGCAAAAAACTTGTTCTCTTGATAAGGAATGTTCCCCAAAGGCATGACTCAACTTTTCAAAAGTCACACTGGCGGATTCCCCAAGTTTTACAAACCTTGATGGCATACGTTGCTCTAACTTCCGCTGTTACATTTTCTGTAACACACAACACAAACACAACGTAACCAATGGCGCTCTAAAAAATCACATGCTGACTGTACGGAGTTGAAACTCGGACTGAGCGTCTGGAAGGGGTGAACTCACCTGTCTAGTGAAGCAGAACGGCACAGAGTTACCAGATCGCTCGCAGTGTTGCCAGTCTCATTACGTTTCTCACACACCTTGTATTGTAAATGTGGAGAACACAAATAGGACCATAACTCAATATTTAAAATAAAACGAACTTACACCTTTCACTGCCTCATATATCGAAGAAAGGCTTGGGATTGTCGACCGCTGGGATCGTTCCCAAGACTTTCCGATTGCTAAGCCAACGATCTTCAATTGAGCCACGCTCGCTCGGTTTTTCAGCTTGTCCCAGAAGAAATGGATTTTCAAAGAGTGAAATTGAAAATGTAGACATTTTAAAATTTAATGTATCGCTCAACTCCATTTTAGACGATGATGACAGCACATAAGTCTTTGAAACAGTAAAGCTCTATCAATAGCGCTGTTTCTCAAATTGCTGTCTTCAAGATTTGTTGCGATCATCTAAATTAAAATAATATTTGTGCGGAATTTTTCAGCCCATTCGAAAGTTTTCAGTATAGGTTTTGTGAAACGTCCAATCATCAATATGTAATTCTCTGAGTAATTCTCACACTATTCTTCCTAACAAGGGACATCACCTAAGTGTCCGGCTACGATTTCAATGTAATTGTATTTTCTGATAGTGGGCATGTATGCATTATGTCTGATGACAGAAATTGTTGCCATGGCGCATGTTTTTTGAAGTTATTGAATGTTGAAGCGTTGGGATGTAGTTATTTACAAGGTAAGGCAAAAATCCCTTAACACCCCCTGTAAACTGAATGTGAATGATAAAAGTGAAGAACAACTATGTGGGTAAATATTAGGCCTAGAGAGAGGTAGTGTGACCTTGAAGGTAGGTAGGTGTGACCTTGAAGGCAGCCATCTTGAATCAGACTCAATTTTCGAAAATGAAAACTATAGCATGTGACACCTCATTGTAACACCAAAGTTTACCACAAATCCAATGGTATGATTATTTTTACTCTGTAGTTAACCAGTACGAAGTTAGGTTCATGTTTGCTACATATATTGATTTTGTGATTTATTGTCAGTGCATGAATAGAGTTGGGATGAGCTTCCTCCACTCTTTCTGAAGTTTTAAGAGTTGCAATGTAGTTATTTATTTCAAACCACAACACATGAAAAGCCGATAGGCCTATGACACGTGAACAAACAAAAATGAAATTGTAACCGATTCTCGTTAGATGAACACAAAATTATCAGAAAATATAGCGGACAATGTTACGCAAACAGCAAAAAAATACAACTTCAAATTAACAGCAGCAATCAATAGAAAATAGCATAGAGGCATAATAAAGCTATTCCCAACACGCTTTACAAATATGAATCTCTTTGATTCGACAAAAATCGCTAAAGAACAAATGACATTTTTTTTCTGATTGGAGAAAACAGTTGTCATATAAAACAAACAAATAAATAAATAAGCAAGGCAGAAATATAAAAAAAAACAATAAACGGTTAAGTTAGACAACATCCATAGTTGTTCTTCCTCTTTCTTGAAATTAATGTTAATTTGCTTTCACGTTGCGTCTACTATCTATGAGAAGAGACGTCTTTTGTATCACGTGACTGAAAGTTAAAAGTTGTTTCGTTGTGCGATGATTCAATAAGCGAGTTGTGGAAGGCAGATGTGTATGTTATTTTTCGTTTGCATGTTGCTGGGGTCATAGGTACATCACAAGCAGAAGTGGACGTTTCTTAGATTGTTCACGTGAATACAACTTGAATTGTGTTTTAGTAACATGTTACTTTTGTTTTAATCAAGTTTGAATTTGCTATAGTGAAAAAAATGAAAAAAAAAATGATTACCGCTTCAATGTTGTTAAAATGCTCTACAAGGAGTTAGAAAATACAGCTCATAAGATACCGATCAATGCCCATGAGATTGAATTAAAGTCCCAAGAGGTGCAAATTATTGACGAGTACATATCTTCAAGAATATTGTGCATCTAGAAGAGTACGAATTTGGATTTCAATGAATGGAGCCTGAACCGGAAGACGGCGAACCACTTTGTTACGATAGTAGCAATGATCCGTAACCAAAGGACGAAGCAGCATCGAGTTTCACATCCTATTCAAGTCCCACAAGAAATGTACGCAAAAAAATATCTTTAGAAACTAAAAAGAAATTTGTTGAATTTTGGGAAACTGGGAGCAAGTAGCCGTTTAATTGGATAACTGTTTCAAAGCGTAATCGCGCTGTCACTAGTGAACGACAACATTTTAGAAATGAAGTTACAGAAGCTGGAAATCGATTTGACAAACTAATAGAAATCGATCAACATAACTTTAGTGAGTTTATTAAAGCAACATCTAAAAAAACTAATTTTACATGATTCTGATTTAAAGCGATGGGCACTTTTGAAGCAAACAGAAGTCAATGTAAAAAACTTTACGGTATCACCTCACTGGATTTGGAAATTCAAGCAAAACATAGAATAGTATAAAGAAAAATAACCAGGTTCATAATTTATGGTTATTCTGCAGAAAGTAAAGACGTCAATCAAAGTGCATGTGATTCTCTGTTAGCGAGCAAATTGTATTTCGATAATTACCAACATACACAAATTTATAACAGTGATCAAAGTGGTTTTAATATGGAACTTCATTCCGGACGTACATTGGATATTAAAGGGACCAAAACAATAGAAGCAATCGTCTAATAAAAATCAATCACAACTAATTCATATACAATTACGTGCACTATTTCAGCTGCTGGGCAAATAATGAGTGGGCTTTGCGTCGTGTTACCGGAAACCGGAGACAACTTTGATCCAAGAGTTTTGGAATCATTGTTTACAGCTGACAACCTATATATTGCAGCTTCGAACAGCGGGAAAATGGGAAAACAGCATTTGTTAGAGTGGTTTGAAAGGGTTTATTTCGTTAATGTGTCAGAGGATTCTGTACTTTTAGTCGATTCTTGGATCACTTTATAACGATGAAGCCGCAATGACAGCAAGAAAACTGTCCAATTGCAATGTGTCTTTCGTATCCCTCTGAAGATGATAGGTGCGGACCTATCCAACCTGCGGACGTTTATTTCTTCTGGATGTGGAAGGACTTTGTTCAAAATTTTCTGATCGAGACTTGCTCGATAACCTGGACCTTAAACTTCATCAACGAAACAATGGCTTAAAAATCCAATCACTTGTTCATAACCAATTCTCCTCTCCAAGATTCCACAACTTCATTGCTTATTCTTGGTTTAAGTCCGGATACACTGAAGATCGGCCTCCAAATGTCCAAAATATGTCGAATTTTGCTTCAATCTGGTTGTCACTCTTTGTGAGTTGTGTTCTTCGCCAACTGTTTTCCTGCAAAAAGTATACTTTTTCAAACTCTTTTCCTTCATTATCACTATTGTACTAGTTACGACAAATAGATCACTTGACATGAAATATGAACGTATTTGTAAAGCGTGTTGGGAATGGCTTCATATACCCCTTGGCTATTTTCTATTGATTGCTACTGTTCCTTTGAAGTTTTTTTTTTTTTTTTGTATTTTACATAACTTTGTCCACTATATTTCCTGACAATTTTGTGTTCATCAAACGAGAATCGGTTACAATTTCATTTTAGTTTGTTCACGTGTCATAGGCCTATCGGCTTTTCATGTGCTATGGTTTGAAATAAATAACTACATTGCAACTCTTAAAACTTCAGAAAGAGTGGCGGAAGCTCATCCCAACTCTATTCATGCAATGACAATAAATCGCAAAATCAGTATATGTAGCAAACATGAGCCTAACTTCGTACTGGTTAACTATAGCGCAAAAATTAGCATACCGTTGTATTTGTGAGAAAATTTGCCGTTATAATGAGGTGTCACATGCTATGGTTTTCATTTTCGAAAATTGACTCTGATTCAAGATGTCAGATTTCAAGATGGCTGCCGTCAAGGTCAAAACTACCATACAACTTCTCCCTAGGCCTAACATGTACCCACACAGTTGTTCTTCACTTTTATCATTCTCACTCAGTTTACAAGGGGTGTTAAGGGACTTTTGCCTTACCCTGTAAATAACTACATCAAAACTCTACCACACTCTATAACTTTAAAAAACATGGGCCATGACAACAATTTCTGTCATCAGACATAATGCTTACATACCCTCTATCAGAAAATAAAATTACATTGAAATCGGAGCCGGGCACTTGGGTAATATGCCTTGTAAGACAGCAAGTGACCTCTCATACATGCAAATTCTTTAAAACACCTAGACGTAGATTGGGTGGATCTAAAGTATTGCGGAGTCTCACAAAATATCTGCCAGCAATGGTTAATCCAATTTCTTGTAGTTAACGAAGCGATTCGTACTCAAATTTTGCCACCCGAGTGCCGATTTCTTTTAAAGGGCCATTGTAGAAGGTTTTTTTTTTTTTTTGTGAATTCACAGTTTTGTGGAGTGTCATTTATCAGTAAACTTTATTCCGTAACAATGAGATGGATTTCACTTGATGCTGTTTCACAAATTTCAGATTCCTAATAACTCCACTTATTTACAGGCTCTGATAAATATAATTGAGGCAGTTGGTAGCAATCAACTGTTCAGTAAATGTACACGTTTTAGAATTCTATCGATACATCAAAATATAAAGTTTATTTGAAAATACTATTGAGTATTTCAATCCGAACATTTACTAAACTAAGAGCAAATTATACATTCCTGGATTTTTGGTTGCAGGCTTTCTATATAAATTATTATAAAATAATAACAATATTTTAATGTTTCAGACACCCAGAAATACAGGGTTCCGGGTACGCGTAGCACTGTAATTGCGTACTCATCTCAGAAGAGAGAGGTCGCAGATCGCAATTTCGATCCTCGTCTAAACATATGTGAACTTCTTTACATTGCTGATACGGTCCTTAGAAGCCACATTGTTCGTTTAGAACCGGAGTACTATTTCACTCAACAACATCAGATTAGAGTTTAATTTTGAGCAAAGCTTTCAAGACATAATGGGTTTCCTTCTGAAGTGAAAGTCTTGACTTGGCCTGCTGTTTTCAGAAAAGTGGACAGAGACAACACTTTCTGAGACTGACAAAGGGCCATGAACTTCATTTGCTTTAATTTGGCACAAAAATGAAGTTTTTATCTCCATGCGTTCAGGAGTTAAACCTACTGAAACTTTTCAGGACTTTGTATGACTTTGTAAATTGAACGTCCTGAAACACGACTTTCCGAGCTACATAAATCGACTAACTCGCTTAGTTTTAATGTATCACACCGACATTGGAATCATTAGAAAACATAAATCATGCTCTACCACGTTTAAGTCGGGGTGTTTTTCCTTATTTGTGTTACTTCCATGGTTATTTTCTACTATTACAATATCGAGAAACTAGCATAACTAAAAATGTTGAATAACATCCACCATATTTCAATATGGCGGTAGTATGTTCAAGCTATATATCTGGTGTAGTAAAAAGTAATCCATTATTTTGCCAACAGATGGCTTCAGTGATCTGTATCTCGCGTTGTATAAGTCCGATCGGGTTAAACAAGATGGCGTTCAAACGATGAGATTGCGTACTACAAACACTGTTCAGATAGTTGTGATGAGTTGACTCAGTGTTGTGTGAGCGCGCGTCAAAATGGACACTAGCAAAGAGAAAATACGCTATATTTTACAGTTTTCCTTCTATAAAGGCGAAAACGCAAGCCAGGCGGCTGCAAATGTGAATAGTGTTTATGGCCCTGATACTGTAACAGCCAATCACGCGCAATTTTGGTTTCGTCGATTCCGTGCCAGTAATTTTGACGTCAAAGATGTACCACGCACTGGAAGGCCACGTGTCGAACATGTCGATAAAATCATGGACATTGTCGCGTCCGACCGTCATGTAAGCACTGTTTCGATTGCCCAAGAGCTAAACATTGCACAAAAAACCGTGTTGAACCATTTGCATAAGGCTGGATACACAAAGAAGCTTCATGTATGGCTGCCACACGAGTTAACGCAAAAAAACCTCATGGACCGAATTTCCATCTGCGAATCGCTGCTGAATCGCAACAAAAGCGACCCATTTCTGAAGCGGTTGGTGACTGGTGATGAAAAGTGGATCACTTACGACAACGTCACGCGAAAACGGTCGTGGTCGAAGCGCGGTGCAAGGGCGCAAACGGTGCCCAAGCCAGGATTGACGGCCAGGAAGGTTTTGCTGTGTGTTTGGTGGGATTGGCAGGGAATTATCTACTATGAGCTGCTCCCCTACGGCCAAACCCTTAACTTGGAACTATACTGTCAACAATTGGACCGTCTGAAGGCAGCAATCGCCCAGAAGCGCCCAGCTTTGGCCAATAGGAGAGGCATTGTGTCCCACCAGGACAACGCCAGGCCACACACATCGATAGTGACTCGCCAGAAGCTCCGGGAGCTTGGTTTGGAGGTTCTTATACATCCACCTTATAGTCCGGACCTGGCACCGAGTGATTACCATCTGTTCCTTTCCATGGCGAACACGTTTGTTGGTCCAAAATTCGCGTCAAGAGAGGATTGTGAAAATCGACTGTCTCAATTTTTTGCCAATAGGGACAAGGGCTTCTATGAAAGAGGCATTATGATATTACCTTCCAAATGGCAACACGTTATCGACAAAACGGCGCATATGTGACCTAAATCGGATCATTCTAACTATGGTAAGTCAAGCCTTCAATGTCATGCAAAAATAATGGATTACTTTTTACTACACCATATACATTGTAATTCTTACACCATTAATTTGGCATAGGAATGAAATTTTTGGCTTAATTCTGAGAGAAGATATTGTAGTTTAAACATAAGCCGCTGTCATTGCATCAACGCCATAATGATGCCGTCATCACGAACATTTCTCGTGCTCTGATGGAAAATGATTTTTACAGGTGTGTTTTGTAAATGATGGTAATTACAATTATGAAAAGAGCATTTGTATTGCAATTTGTACAAAATTCAACAATAATTCTGCTGGACTAGTACCTGCATGGATAATCAAATAGCAATTGTTGTGTTCATAGCTGCAACGATTCTGAATTTGTAGTCATATATGAGTCTGTACAAATTGCAAAATTTTACAGTTAGTTCTAGTCAAATACTTCATCCGATTCTTGTGACTTTTCAGCAAATGATAAGGACCAACCAGTGAACATTTTTAAAAGCTTCAGATTTGTACTACTTATTCTAAGTTTAGTCAAATGTCATTAGCTGTAAAACCATGCTAATGTTTACAGGCGTTTACTACCACACCTCTGCTCGTATTTTGAAAGACTATTGAAGGAGTAATAGGGACCAACAACTTAACCTATTATTTAGAAAGTTCAAGATTTGTACTATTTATTCCCAAATTCAACAGTAATTTTACTGGACTATTATCCTGATTCCGAATTCAATAGAGTAGCTAAATATTTGGGACTGGTATTCACTTTTGTAAACCTGAGTCCAGAATTAATGAAACTGCTAATTGGAAAACTAAATTAGAAAAACTAAATTTGAAATCTAAAGACGATAAAAGGGGAAAAGTTACCTCGGATAAGCAGACAGTAAATAAAAGAATTTAACGGTAGATTTCAAACGCTAAGTAAAAAGAACTAGAGACCGAACATGAAAACCGATAAGAAACTTGGAACTTAGAAGCAGAGCTTAGGGATCATATCGCATGTTTTGAAACTAATTCTTGAGTTAAAAGCACGAATTATATAATAAAAGTAACAAATGATATTGTTGGATATGTCGAATCCGGTGGTGAATGTGCAAAGTATGGGCTGTTTTAAGTGCAAAAAATGAAACGTAGAAGTTTTTTGGTATAGGGTATTCGGGTAAAAGTTTAAATTATTTTAACTTCCCACGGTCATACTGTGTCTAACGAACGCCAGAGAAAATCATTTTGGTTCTGTACTTTTTTCTATCCCTGTTAGGAAAATTTCGATTCCATGTATATTTGACTGCTAATACGAGCTGCTGCTTGTGAAAATACAAGTAGTCAATTGCCAGTTGGTACTAAGCAGATCGATGCTGAAGCACCAGGTGCGTAAATATGAAACTGGAATTTATGTACAGAAAAGACACAGTGATTAGATGACAATGCTAAGAACTATTTTATTCGAAGTATTGGCCATCGCTAGCGGTACATTTCTGCCACCGTTCCGGCAATGTGTGGATACCAGATCAAAAAAACTGTTTCTCTTGTGCTGCAAACCAGCCATGAAGCCATTTTCGTACATTTTCGTAAGATGTGAAGGGCTGGTCAGCAAGTGCGTGTCCCATGGATGCAAATAAGTGAAAATCGGAAGGTGCCAGGTCTGGTGAGTATGCCGCATGCGGAAGGATTTCCCAGCCAAACGTCGCAATCGTTTCCTTGACCGGTTTTGCAGTGTGGGAGGGTGCATTATCTTGAAGCACAATCACTTTATGTTGTATTTGGTCATATTCTGGTCGTTTTTCACGCAAAGCTTGGTGCAAATCGATCATTTGCTGTCGATAACGTTGGGTACTAACGGTTTCGCCAGGTTTGATTCGGGAGTTGTTGTTAGATATTTTTTGATTATGCTGTTTTGGCGAACAAACATAAGGTAACGTTCTATAACTTTTGCACGCTACTCAAACTCTATTTTTTTTTAAAAAAATGACCGTTTTGGGGCTCCCCGAAAATAAATGTTAAAAGGTTGTGTTTCAGTACTGTGCAACAGTTAAAGAATGTTATGTTATGTTTGGTCGCCCCAAATACAGCCGAATCAAACAATATTTACCCGGACGCCGGGGGCCGGAGAAAATTATAATTTTGAAAAGGGCCGCATTTTTTTGCCTAAAATATATTAGGCCCACCCTACTGTATAATCACTACTACGTGTAGGCATATGGCCATAAGATACAGTGCTACTGATAACTCTAAAACGATGAAAAGTGGAGATAGAACAAACTGGTTGTCAGTCATTGAAGTGATAACCACTGTTCATAATAAAAAAAGTAAAAGAATGGGTCTGTATATGTTGTGCATTTGGAAGCAACACACAAATGTCCTAGCAGAAGACAAAAACCGATAGTTACAATACTCAATGCACCTATTAAGCATGCCATTATTTAAGCATTTAATAGCTACTCAATTTGAAACCCTGTTAATACTCCGGATGAGCACAATGTAGAAGTGAAGCAATAAACTTACGCTTCAACATCTATGTCCTCTATATACGTGAAGTTTCCAGAACATCCGTAGACATTAAATGGTTTTCGAGGATACCTTATTTGTCCTGCCATGAAAGCAAGACTGTTACCAACTGCAATCCATAGGACGAAACATAAACTGATTAACGTCCCACAAAACGCTCCCTGTAAATTAAAATATCAACGACAACTTGTATATAAATTACATGGACGACATGAGTAAATTATTTGCAAATATAGGGTGAGTCATAATTATTTTAACACTGAAATGTGCTAATTTCTTAATATCATTAACGATTTTTGACCTTAAGTGTGACACATTTTTGTACACTTTACGCAACAGAATGAAATGTAAACAACATTGTAACAATCGTATAACATACTGTGAATATCAACGTCCTTCTGTACTTTCCAAACACAATGTCGTCGAGGCTCACATTAAATGACAACATATGTATTTCCATTTAGCGCAAGATTTTAGACCGTACAACAGTTGTTCTAATAACGTTTTACGAACGGTTTCAAGGGGTTTATTATTTATTGTATATATAGGAAATGTGTGCGGATGGCTCGGTTGCTAATGATTGCAAAGTGACTGACGGGTACCTTAGAACTCAAATAGGGAGAGTGAGAATTATTTCTCTGCAGGAGAGCCAATTTTACGTAGAACAGGAATGTTAGCTGAGGTTTCACTTTGGAATCTGGGATAGCAAAGAACCTTTTGCGAAGGATCGTGACCCACAATTTTTTAATACGTCCCTATAATGTAGGCATACAAACATCTCTTGTTTTATTTACGATTAAAATTGTGTGCAGATGATGTGGTGCCAGACTGACAGAAATAACACTTATCGGCCAAGACATTGTGGACCAAAAGAAATTAGTGATAAAGCCATATTTCACTTAACTAGCAGTAAGGACGGATGCAATAACTTTTAGGGTAATGGATATCTTTAGGTCAATCGTGAGCACGATTGAGCTTCACTAGAGGTTAATGCCTAGTATGCTGTCATTGCTGGTAGTGTCATTGAACCACGCTTTTACACACAAAATCAGTGATGGTTGAGTCCTTCCTTCGCGTATTGTAGTCCTGTGTCATTGAAAACCTTTTCATAGTGCGTGCTCAGAGCAATTACCAACTAAATGGTGAGCCCCGCATTTGCACGTACTGTGCGTGTTTTGCTCAATAATACATTACTATGCAATTAATAGTACGAAATTGACTTTTGCATTGCCTTCCCTAGTCATAAGATCTTACCACTTTGTGATTTATGGTAAAGAAAAATTGTACAGAAGGAAAGTACAGGATATCGGTGAATTCAAGGAAGGAATTACGGCTGTAGTACAAGCTATTACAATAGATTATTTCTACGTTTTATACATCACATCAATTGTTTCCATTACTGTGTGAAAAAATGGGAACTGATTGGGACGTCGCTGATGTTAGCACTACAGTTTCTTTTAATTCCCTACCAATAGCTGCAATATGTGTTGTAATTCTCTTTGCACGTATAAATGTTCCATTCCTATTGTCATAGTCATTAATATAATATCGTCGGTGAGGAAGAAAGTGACTTATCTTCAGTTTTGCTGATATTACAGGAGATCGATTAAACGTTGCCCGTGCCTCATAATATGATATTATGCTTCTCATTTAATATTTATGTTTTCATTGCGAACGTTCTACAAAGAAAGCTAGGATAAAGTCATTCTGTCGGTACTATTACATTTCATGTATGTTTCTAATTGAGTGTAAAAATAAATTCCATGAATCATTTAGGTCTCTTTGCTATTTACTTTCAGTGATCAAAATTAAAGTTACGTCATTTTGAAGTTATATATAATATCATAAGAAACAGTTTTCTATTCACCTTCGTAGTATTACTGCTCCAATGTGTTTTAACTCTCGGTGGCAAAATTCACTTGAATAAACCCCTTCGCCTTTCCTTAAACTAATATAATGAAATTCTTTCATTTTCAGTTTGCAAGATGCAAGAACCGTTTAGTATTATTTACGTACCTTTAATTCGATGACAATAAAATATATCTATATTAACTGCTGTTAGAAAATAGGAATATTAAATGAAATTAGTTTCCTAAAATTAAATATTTTGTATAATTAGACTATCCCTGTACGTCACAATTATTAGTATTATCAGTGCATTACATTTAATTGTTTCTTAATTCTGAATATAGTTCAGTTTAGAAATTATAAGTACTGGATATTGTTATTTTTATTTATTCCAAACAGTTTATCTCAGTTAATTATAATTAAACAAAAAAAATAAAAGCAATGAATACAAGCAGAATCATTTAACAAACCAATAGTAAAATAATATTATAATTATAAACTAACTTTATTGAACATAAAGTATTAGGCAGTTTCTAGAAAGAAAGAGCTACGTTACTGGAACCTCAATAGAAACTTCGGAGAGTTTATATTTTTCCAACATTCAGTGTAGAAGGCTTATGTAAAAATGCACAAACTCATAGTCCCTTACAACACGTGTCTTGACATAAAGGCACCAAACCTGCATATTTCTGAAGGGTTCGCTTTCAGATACTTAGGAGTTTTTGAGTAATGTTCCTTTCGTTTGTAATGTGATATTTCCATAAAGTACGGTTTAACAGCTGTCCTTAAAGTTAATTTTATTTGGTTATTCCTTAACGGATATCAGTTCTGTGTTGTCAAGTGCTTCGCCATTGTCTCATTTCCTTACAAACAGAATGCTAGGATTATTTGTGACATCTGATAGGAATTGAGATAAAAGAAAGAAATCGCCAGCAGACTTCAGTGCCTTTGAGATAGTGCATTGAAGAGAATCTCCTTCATTCTGTCCGCCAAACGATTCAGAAACGTTAGAGTAGTTTCTCACATATGCTTGCTTTGTACTTTTCTATTTTATTGTTTCACAATATCTTACGCCAGTTTTTTTTCTTTTATTTATTACAAGCCAACAATAAATGGGCTAAAATTCATATTATAGCTATTTCTAGTTGAAGATATTTTAGACATAATATTTCAAGACACGCCCTTGGCACGGTCTTCATTTATCCGAAACTGAAACTTATTTAAACACGAAATTTTAAGATATGTCATAGCAGATTGGCAGAGGATGAATGCTTTCATAACTGAACAATGCATTTTCCTTTTGAGTTACACCACATCACCCTTTCACCAGCGATCTGAACATTCGCTGGCAGTATCTAAGTCTTATCTGTAGTCAACTATAGTAAACCTAATTGAAAAAAAAATGGAAATTTATTGCAAGTGAACAATACAAAAAATATGAATCCTCAAGAAGATTATTTTTTTTCCTTCTATTGAGATGAAAATAATATTAAAAGCATTAACTTAGGAGAAAGTGTATTACAATTTCTATTATGTTTCTTAACAGAAACATGACCTTTAACGCCGTAATCTAAAGCAAAATTACTTAACATTTAGTAACTTACTATTGAGTTGACCCGTGGAAGGAACATTCCAGCTACAAATAGTCCTAGAATACTTCCACCAACAGATCCGTTGGCACTTGTAGTTATCTAAAAATACATGATAAATTGTATACTGTTTTTAGCGTGCGGATTTTCTATCCCAAAGGACATAGTACAAACAAAACAAGTTTTTCTTCACAAGTTTGAGCTACAATTCGTAAAACTTTTTTCCAAATTAAGTGTATATCCTCTAGTGACAAGGAAGGCATTTAGAGAGGTTTTCTATCAACATTGTCGTTAAGAGAAAAAGTTTAGGAAAATACTGCACTAATCGACGGTTAAAGGTGTACTCTAAGAAAACATATTATCTTTCGTTCCTTTGTAGACCATAAAAATTCGAACATATGAATCATTTTTACCTGGAAATTTATTTTATAAATAGGAATGTTACAATTTAATGCTGGACTTATTACTTCTTTATAACGATTTTATATCTTCATCAACGCACATTTATTATAAAAAGCATGTCATAACAGAATTAAGATCGAAACAAATCTCTTATCTTTACTTAACTAAAATGTTAATGAAACACACTATTTAGAAGACCTATTTACGCTTAGTGATAAGCCACAGTACAGTTTAAAAATTTCTTATTAGGCTTCTTTCTCATTAGGACTGTATTTGTATAATGCCATTAATAGCTGCCAATGATGAGTAATCTGGTAATGTCATCACGGAATCCAATTCGGAGCTAAGTGGAGGATATACAATATATAAGGAAAAAGACATTTCCACTAAAGAACGTGCCTCTTTTCATGGACAATGTTAATAAATATACTCACAACACACAGAGAAAACTATAGGTGAAAAGTGTCTTAGCGTCAGTTTTACAATCGACCACTAAACTTCTAGTCAGCGCTAAGTTGATGCCTACTCTCATTTTCCGTACCCTCACTGGCCACAATCAGACTTGGCTTATACTTAGCGTTGACTAGAAGTTTAGCGGTCGATTGTAGAACTGCCATTAGTATAAAGTACTGAATTGTTATATTCAATTTCCTTCATCCTTATATTTCACAGAACTAAATTATTTAAATATGCAAGTTGCATGGAACGTTATTTACTAACACGTCAAGAAGAAGGTGCATGAGATAGACTGAAAAGGGGCTGATATAGTAGAATAGGAATAAAGGAAGTTGCTTAGAAAGTGCAAAGACACAAAGAGAATCAAGGAAATGGTGATAAAGCGATGAACTGAATCAACGAGTTGAATATAAGTGAGGAATGGGAAGAGATACTGGATAGAAAAGAGAGAAGTAACTATTCGAGGCAAGTTTGATAATTAAGACGTTTAGGAGTTGGATTCATGGGCTAGTATATTAGGATTTGGATATTGACTGGAATAAAGAATAAGTACGACTTTCTTAGCAAATTATTATAATTTGTTATTAATTTATAACTTAGTTATTATTCATTGAATTATTTAAAATATTTAATTTATCCTGGATTCAAGCTTTGCTCTTACGTATTTCTGTCACCAGTTCGAGATAGAGTTCGAGTTGACCAGGGGGCGTGGCCTGTTTTAAGATTAAACTAAGTAAACTGTTTACTAAATGTGATTGGTCGAATATTTTTTAGTGTCGGAAAATTACCAATGTCTTGAGCGTGACTGGTGGAAGATAAAGAACACTCTCTTGGCTCCTGATGCTTAGCTAAGCCCTCACAGACCGTTGATTAGTGTTGGTCTGATAAATGTTTGAATGGAACATTGAAACTGTTACTCTCTATTGTTTTAAAATAAAGCGTCGTGTTTTATTTTCCAGCATATTTGCATTTATATCTATAAGTTTGAATGAAGTTTCTGTCGAAACTGTGCATGTATTTAAAAAAAACTTAATTTAAAGTTCGGTTTTGGGAGACATGTGTTTGGAGAGTCATTACAGGGAATATGCCTACAATCGTTCGTCTCCATAACTATGACAAACTTATATGTTTGGTGACAAACTTGAAAGAAGTAATAATTGTGCCCTACAAAAGACCTAGTGAATATTTGGTAATATGTCACGAGTAGACGAATTAACTGTATACCTAAAAATCGTTTCCGCCATTCAGTAAACAGTTTACGATCTAGTTATAGTCAATAACAGAGTAGTAAAATAATTTAAATTGTGTAGTTTTGAATATTAAGTACTTTATTAGACTGAGCCTCAAACAAGTCATAAGTGACGGGAAGCTGGCGAACAGCCTTCTTACCCCAAAGCCAGGTCCATATGCTCAATACCTATAAGGTAACCAAAGAGGTTCTTGAAATTTTTGACGTTCGATGACAAGACATGATCACTGATACGGAAATAACTACATCCTGTGCTGGAAATGTGATCTGTGTGGGAGAGGGAGCATTGACCGTGACCAAGACAGGAAATTTGCGCACTAACAACAGCCATATCGTGGAAGACAAATGGTTGTATCAAAGTAGCATGTAAGGGGTTTAAGGTGAGTTTGTTTGTAACTGAATCAAGTCGCCGAATAAGTCAAGCTTTTGTGGCTAGTGCTGTGAATACACCCACCGTCAGGTATTGGTTCCACAATTTCAGGTTGGGAAATTTGTTCCTATGTGATGGACCCCGCAGTGGGCACGCAAAGGCCCTGGATGACGAGGCTCTGAAGTCAACCATAGAGCCGGATAACAACCAAACATGCGGTGAGCTTACTGAAGAAATGCAAGATTCTGATGAAACAGCAGACTTCACCGCATGGAGAAAGTGTACAAGTTGAGCAAATGCTACCTTACACTATGTCGAAAGCCAGCAAGCAACAGCGGAAGGAGTGTTCCAAACTTTATAATGGAATGAAGTTGGAATCAAAATCAATGCGGATTATATTAATCGTCTACGATTCGCAGATAATATAATCCTGTTTGCCTCAAGTGCAGAAGAACTACTAACAAGAATGGAGCAGCTATAATGAGAGTTCGAGAATAGGAGTTAAAATGAATTCAAGTAAAATAAAAGTAATGAACAGTAATTTAAAAGACGTTTTTACGCATAATAGTGATAGCTCATTTATCTTAGGGAAACTGAATGTGAGATGTTATACTTAACTTTGCCGTGAGAATACTTTTCATAAAGCAGACACTAGCAAGAGATCAATTTCAATAAGATTCTTTATTAGTTTTCTATGGCCGATGTAATAGTGCTTAACCTGGACCAAAATCACTGATCTTAGAGTATGATTTCTACATATATTCAATGGAACAAACAAAAATAGATTTAAATTGTGAAATCCTTCATCATCATATAACTGCAGCATTATTTATTGTATAATATACAATGAATTCCCCAAAGCAGAAATAACAAAATATAAACCATATTTTCATGTTCAACTAGAACTCAAACGTTTCGGCAATTCAATAGGTTTTCGTTAATAAACGTTAATTAGCTTCAATGATAAATTAAATCAAATCAGTTCAATCCTTGTAGATTAAAACATTATTTCCATATTTTCAATAACTTGGACAATGCTTCCACCATTCCGTAGTCATAATAAAGAATATTAATTGTTTGTCTTTCCAAAAGATAACTATATTTTCATCATCCAATAATTGTCCCTAAACATTCAATTTCACTTTCCTAATATATGGTAAACTAGTGATTGTGAAATACAAACGAAAGTATTTGAGCGCAAATGTGAGTAAGCTATGATCTTTTTGAACTCAAGCGAAAATACAGCATTAAACGGCAGGAGTGGATTTATTTATTTTAATAACTGCTTGTGTTTAATCTGTCGATTTTCATGCGATAGTTGAAGAGAATTAGTTGACGGCACGGCAACATCGAGGCAAACCGGTCGAACGGCGCGAAACCGTTACAGTGTGGTCAGTTGAACTTCTGTGAGTGCAGTAAAATGTCGTATAGTGTGGTGATGGCAACCCGACGAGAACAATCAGCGTATGAGCGCGAGACGGTAATTTGTACGTGACGAATGTGGCATGCGAGGTCGGAAGTCGTCCGGATATTGAACTTTACTCACTTCAGAGTGTCAAGGGTGAGCTGTCAGTACCGCATCTGAGGCATTAAGACCCAGCAGGGATATTGCAGTGGCCGCCAAAGAGTGCTGAATGGCTGCAACCGGTGACGTATGGGCAGACTCGTCCGGTTAAACAGACAAGCAATAGTGTGTGATCTGCAGCAGCAATGCAGGACATCTCAAGAGCGCTCAGAGAGCAATGCAACAAAATCTGGTCTCCCCATGAAGTATCGCAGCACAAAAACGACACGTGTGCCGTCCGAGCGATCGCTGCTCACTGGCGGAGGCGACTCACATGCACTCGGGGACACGCGTATTGGGCCTTGTAAAACTAGCAACGTGTAGCGTTATCAGATTAGTCACGTTTCCCACTGCTGTGCGCGGATGGTAGGGTTCAGGTGTGGCGAAGACCCCATGATACCATGGACTGAAGTTGTCAACAAGGCCTTGTTCAAGCCGGTGGTGGCTCCATCATGGTGTGTGGTATGTTTACCTGGAATAGTTTGAGTCCTCTGGTCCGCTTTAAACGGACATTGTCTAGTCAGTGCAATGTTCGGCTGGTTTGTGACCATCTCCAACATTTCGTTGACCTCATGTAGACTGCCAACAACAGGATTTTCTAGGATGACAAAGCACCATGCCACTGGGTCGCAAAGGTTCGCGACTGATTTGAGGAACATTCTGGCAACTTTCAACACATGATTTGGCTCCCTTGATCGCTGGGTGTAGACTCTATCAAGCACGTATGTGGGATATCATCAAACGGGCTATTCCTGCCGTGGATCCTTCACTTCAAAAATTCCCAATTTTGGACGGCAATCGAGACTGCATTGCTGCACAATTCTCCAGCAAACTACCATTAACTTGTCGCGTCGCTGTGACATCGAGTTCTTGCACTTCGCTCTGCTCGACGGCATCCCACACATAGGGTGTTACCGGTAAAACCACCTTGCTTAATAACTGTCAATAAAATGGGGAAGAGAATGTATAGACCACCGAACACTCACAGAAACTTCGTATCCATGCCACAGGCTGCCGAAAGCGTTGGAAAATGACTTTTAAATATTTGATATTTCCAGTAGTGTTAACAGTAGCACTAAGGCGAGATGATACTCTAATAGACTTCAAACTTGCTATATCCAAAAACGCATTTTCCAAATTATTCAATGCATGCCTAAAGGGTTCTCCAAAGAAATACGGGGATTTTCAGACATTCTTCGGAGTAAAAAGTTGGTCGAAATAAGCACGAATCGGATTAGTTTCAACATGACTACAGATGATAGGCGTAATCACCGCCATCTAAACGGGTATTGATAGTCTTTTTAATGCTAAATTCACCAATCATTAGTTAATATGTAAGCAATTCTTATTCCTTGTATTATGCAACCAAATATCATTTAGAAACTAACCGTTATGTGAAGATAGAAAGTAGTCACATTTATAACTATTTCGACCCACCTTTACTTCAGACATTTTCTGGGAATCCCGTATTTTCCATGGGAAATCCCCTGCGCCCATATTGCGAAAATTTGAAATATGAATTTTTGGATAGAGCAGGACTGAAGTTTTTGAGAGTACCATACGCCCTCAGTTCTGCTATTAATAGTATTGGAAATATGAAGCTCTAGATTTTATTTTCAGATGCTTTCGGCAGCCTATAGTGGCGAAACAAAGCACATGTGTACCCCCAGTTGTCTATATTTTATTTTATTTTAATGTCATGAATTTCGTAATGATTTGCTTTTGTTCTGTCTGTCTGTAACAATAGGTTAGTAGGCAAAACCACATGGACCAACATTACGAATTCTGCTGTAAATTCGAGAGGTCTCTGGTTCGATATAGACGGCAGACTATCCTAACAAGGATTTCCCTAATTTCAACCAGGAAAATACCTGATTGTACAGTGACTGGCTTATTTCTTTCTCCTACACTATCACAGCCTGGGCCATAGATGCCTAAAGCGGTAAAGTCTATAAATGAATTCAATTTCAAGATGTTCTGAAACCTAATCGCGAGAAATTAATAAAACAGTTAATTTGATGTATCTGTAAGTCAATTGGAATGTACACTTTTATGAGCTACTAAATAGTTTTCATTGTGTCCTTTTGTTAATACCTGATACCTGTCAAATCAAACAGCGTTATACCTTATTGAAGTGTGATATTTACCAACGCAATTTAAAATTATTGATGCACAGAATGTTTAACTTTTCTGATGCAAAAAAGCCGTCCTTGTTTACATGTAAGCTCAGATCTTGTTAAGACTCAGAAGAAATCCACCAACTCACCTAACAATTGAAAAACTGCGATGCAATAAGTGTAAACTTAGAGTTAAAGTTTCCTGTACATAGCATCACTAACGCATTGGTATTGTATACTAAAAGTTCGGTATATTTTTGTCAAGGGTGTAGATAGCTGGTCCACCATATGCTTTTGCATTAAGAACTTTCAGTTCTCCTAACGATTAAAGATGAAAATTGGAATAAACAGCATTTCTTATTTAACTAGTAACTTTGTTTTACTATATCTAACGAAAACTAACCTAACTTTTCTAATTTAAAATCAGTAAGACAGAGAGTGGACCAGTTCTCTACACCTTTCTCTATGTTTTAAGTAAATTACATTTTTAAATATATTCCAGAGCTTTATTATGATTTGCAAAGGTTCTGTCAAAATCAGTGGCGTAGAGATATTGTAAATTTTAGGTTACATTCAAATCTGGACTTTCCCATTGTTGTCTTCTTCAGGGGTTTGGCATTTTGTAGCAACACTTATTATTTCTCTTC
Source organism: Lepisma saccharinum (assembly GCA_022664845.1). Classification (NCBI taxonomy): domain Eukaryota; kingdom Metazoa; phylum Arthropoda; class Insecta; order Zygentoma; family Lepismatidae; genus Lepisma; species Lepisma saccharinum. The sequence continues at coordinate 4,918 of JAGDQP010014086.1, read as the reverse complement.
GTATTTCTTTGCTCAAATAATTAAAAGTTTCATCATTTTCAAGAACTCTTTTAAGGTTTTCCCGAGCAAACGAAGAACAAAACAAATCCAAATTATTTAAATCGTACTGTGCAGCAACATCATACAGTCTCTCGACTGTGCGCAGATTTACCTCAAGTTTTAATTTTCGTTCCAGTTTCTTTAGAAGAAGAGTTTCGCAATAGCACTTTGCTATATCCACCAGTTCAACCAGATGATCAAGAGATAAATCCACTAACTGATCTGTGTATAAATAAAGAAGAAAAGCTCTGTATGCTATGTAACTAAAGTTGGGTATCTCAATTACATCTTTTTCACACTCTTCCCACCGGGAAGTTTCTTCAAACATGCATTTAAAGTGATCACATTTTGCTCTAAGAACTGACTTGTGTGTATAAATAAGCTTGTCTTCTAATTTGATTACCAGATCACTTGTCTTCTGATGGTCAAAAATAAACATGGAACCATCACCACTTTTGAAAGTTGGATCTAAAGGAACGTGTATTTCAATCGGATGACGGGTGATTGGAGGAGAAGCAAAAGCGACAAACACTTCATCTAAATTTGTAAAAGTAGTCTCAGTAGGAGTTGGAATTTGCGCCTGTTTGCATGTTCCCCACATGAAGACTTTGCCGTTTTTATTTATGGCTGCGGATATGCTACAAGATTTGATAGCTGCTATGTCATCCACTGTACCAAGTAGTTCATTTGGAATTTGCTTTGCAATATTGGGTGCATAATAGTAGGCACGATATTCCCATGATAACAACAAACCTTCAACTGTCAGAGCTAACAAGTGATTCATTCCACACTGAATTTTGGTGACGAATTTGTTCTCAAGGCCTAGAACTTCTGAATAAAACGAATCTGAATTTTCTGAGCTCAGTACATATACCTCACCATTTGTACTTAATGCAGCTATAAAATTTTTGGCGCATTGAATCTGTGTAATTTTGTTTTGTATAATACAAGGGGAAGTCTGATAGCAAGGCGGATTATGAAAACAAGATAAATTGCTTTGAAACTCTTGCAGTTCTATGCGTTGACGTCCAATGGAAAATTTCTCCAGAACTGGTAAGCGCCAGAACTTCAGATGTAGTACATGCTACATCTATTACGTGCTTACCGAGTAGAGGACCCCCAATTAGATTATGTCTTCTAACGTTGCATTGCTCATTATCTTCAGAATCGTCCAATTCTCTGCTACTCCATGAATACACGTCTCCATATTCTGTCAGAACTAGAATGTCACATCCACAATCACAGTTTTTCACCTCCTTTCCACACAAATCGTCCACTTTGTGAGCCGAGAATCTTTGAATGCCTCCTGGCTTATTCGATTTGTTGGTCACTTTGTTGTCGACATCAACAATATATACATCATCATATTTGGTGACAAGTATCCCTACATTCCCATTTACTCCAAGTACAAATGCTTTTCTGGTGTCTTCCAGTAATTTGTTCTCTACCATACGAAATATTCCAAATTCTTTTAGCTTTAGTATCCCAGGAAATTCATCAGAATATTCGGTACAAATCCTTTTCATTTTTATACTATAAGTTTCTCTTAAAGGTACAGATCTTTCTGTTTTTTTTTTTAATATAAATGTTTTGCTAAAGTGAAAAATTATGGAAACATGTTGTTATTGATTACTGCTACTATAGTGTTAGTGTGTAAGGAATGTTAACAATTTATTTAGTTAATAATGAGCATTGGATCAATATCTTAACAGTATTGTTGAAATGCATTTTTAAAGTACAATAAATCAAACATTCTTAGCCACCTAAATGGAGATAATTGCTAAACAAAAGATTACTTCTTCGCCAGAAGAAACCAAAAACTGACACATACATGTAAAATTATTTAAGTTTCATTGTAGGACTAAGCCCGCATTACAGAAAGCTTCTAACTTGCATAGAGCACTGAATAACGTCACTAATTTGAAACAGATTGGGCACAGTATACAACATCTTCAATCAGTGGTTTACAAGTCAACCAGATTATGGCGCCACTGTCACAGGAATCATTTGCTCTGCACGTGTCTTGCGCTACGCTAGATAGCTAATGGGGTTTGACATATTATAATCCGCCTGATGCAGTTGTTAAATAACAACAATTTAATTAAACAATTCAATTCTCACGAAAATTAAGAAACCTTCTGAATCACCAGAAGTTGAGACAGCGCATTACGAGAATTTATACTTCGATTGGGGAATCCCTTGAGCATCGATTGCACAATTCCAGAATATGCATTTTTGGATAGGGAAATTCTCAAGTCTTTGACGGCATCACGGCGCCTCAGTTTTATTGTTAATAATAATGAAAATACGAAGCTAACAGTTCATTTTTTTTACGCTATATGCATCTGTAGCGGCCAAACGAACCATGTGTACACCCTTCATGGTTTACACACTTGTTTTCTTATTTCCATTTCAGGAATCTCGTTAAATTTCTCAGAGTTAGTTTGCAACACCCTATAAAAGTTGGCATATTGAAGGTATTTAAAGTGCATTTCGAGTGACTGTTTGTACCCGAAGCTCCGTTTATAGGTGGAGCTATTTGTGTTTTGGATACGGATGGTTCATTAGGCTATGCAACAGCCTCTTCGGCTGTCAGCCTCCACACCGCAGTAGGCAAGCGGACCACAACTGGGAGATCAAGAAGTCGATTGGGCTATCAAGGTGAGAGAACATGTTCGTTGGAATCCGTGCCTTGCGAGGAGAAACGGCAGCCCAGATAGGTTATCCCTCAAAGAGTGGATCAGAGTATGTGTACAACACGTTCCGAGCTTCCATGGAGAATCGGTCACGCGAAGCCCACAGGTTGGGAAATGCTTAATGGAAAGTGAGTCACTAGTTCCAAACCTCCGAGGAGATACGGTCACTTGTGGCTCACAGTTTGCGGAAAGTTCAGGTGTGTAAGTTTCGTTCCTCGACACGAGCAACGGTCGCCTACAGGTAATGTTCAGGAAAGAGGGGGAGCAAGGGTGCATTGCGCACTCAGCAATCCAACCAATGCTACAAGTTCCACTCCTATTACCAAAAGCGGTCGCTTGCAGCGTTATACGAAGCAGGAGAAAGAATGTCCTATAAATCATGTCGTTCATAAGAATACTTGCTTTTATTGCGACAAAGCAAAAAACACTATTTAACGATCTGAACTGATGTGACGGCCAGGTATCTTTCACTCTGTATAAGCAGGTGCCTACATTAAACTTTGATAGCCATTGAATTTACACATCAATTATTTATAAAAACAAATATTAGTTATTAGTGAATAATTCGCAACATTATTCCTTCTAGGTTTACCGTTAAATAATAATGAAACTTTCTTTAAAAAACGTAGAAAAAATGACAAAATATTTTCCAAAAGAGCGTACACGCACGCAATCCTTTGGACTATTCATTAAACGTGCGGAGCATGAAGGTTTCGTCTTTCTGGCGTAGGTGAACACGTCCGATTGGTAGTGGTTAAGTAATAACCGTCGAAACGTTCAGTATGAGTTGAAGCGATGTAAGTTAGACTGATACCAGGAAAGAACTGGGTTCTTTAGGAGAAACGGCAGGATTTCCAAGAATGTCTTTGAGTCCAATCCAACTAAATCGGTTTCTCTTTCAAACTGCATGAGAAATGTCCGCGCTTTCATATCTCCATGGGTTGAAGAATAGCTCGTGAAAGACTTCAGTTTGGAGGGACGGATCCGGAGCCTCATTTCCTTATGAGTGTTCCACGTCTCTTCATCAATGTTGTAACGTCTACGGTGGTCTTCATTACTCCTTCTGTGCCTGCATGGTTCCTTATGCCTGTGTAGTTTGTCTTCTTCTTGACTGGAAGAACCAATCTCCTCTTCGGACGATAACAACTTTATTCCTCCTTTCATAACGTGAGACGCTACCTCTGTACGGGTTGTCCTTTACAGATGTAGGTTATGGTGATCTAGTAATCTCCTTCCCATGACGTTCCTTGGCTAGTGTTACGATGGTAGGTAAAACTGCTGTCAAGATTCAATAGAGCTTCTTTTAAGATGACAAGTACAGATTCTTGCGAGGATATACGTCTTTGAATAGACTCGATTTCGTCTAGACTCACCATCAAGAAGACGTTGGTTTCTTCCCTAGTCTCTTTCATCGCTACTCGAACTTCTTTGGCTACTGCTTGTATCTCGGAATGATTCCATGTAGCAAGCGTTTCCACCTCCATCACTCTTGCTTGGATGATGAGCTCGCCTGTTGTCTGCCCACGTCTTCGTGAATTCTTAACAGGTTGCATCGATAGTCTCTTTGCACTCCTCAACTTGGGCTGAAAGCCTTGTCATGTTTACTTTCAGGGCCGGCGTAGAATTTTCGCACTGTTTACTGACTTCCTCAACATTGCACGTAACTTCTTCTACCCTTTCTCCTATCTTTCAGGCCAGGTATCTTTCACTCTGTATAAGCAGGTGTCTACATTCAACTTTGATGGCCGTTGAATTTACACATCAATTATTTATAAAAACAAATATTAGTTATTATAATTTGCAACATTATTCCTTCCAGGTTTACCGTTAAATAATAGTAAAACTTTCTTTACAAGAGATAGGAAATATGACTAAAATATTTTCCAGAATAGGCATACACGCACCTTAGAACTATTTATTAAACTTTCGGAGCATGCAGTCAATTCATTGTCTGAATCGGGCCAGTCATTCAGCACTGTAATAGCCACAAGGAAAATATTGCATCAAGAACGGCGACCGTTAGTTTATAACAACACGATCAGTGATTCTGCTGAACTTTCTGTGGACGGTCACCTTCCAATTTCCCGAGCGCATCCCAACTTAGTTTTTTTACAGTCAACAATTCGATAGAAACCGTGCAAAACTCCACTTCCACCTCTTAATTTTGACTTAACCCCCCCCCC
>JAGDQP010014085.1:0-46082 GCA_022664845.1 Lepisma saccharinum | reverse complement strand
ATTTTCGAACTCTCGTTACTCAGTTCTTCCATTCTGGTTTGTAGTTCTTCTGCACTTGAAGCAAACAGGACTATATCATCAGCGAACCGTAAATGATGAAGATATTCGCCATTAATTTTAATTCCAACTTCATCCCAGTTTAAATTCTGGAACACTTTCTCCAGGACCGCACAAAACAGTTTTGGAGAAATTGAATCTCCTTGCCTTACCCCTTTTCCAACTTAAAATTTTTCACTTTCTTGATGCAGCCTAATGACAGAAGTGGCAGTCGAGTAAATGTTTCGCAGTAACTTGATGTATGCACTTTCGATGCCTTGATGTTCAAGTGATTTAAGTACTGCTGACAAGGAGACCGAATCGAAAGCCTTTTCAAAATCTATGAATCCCAAACATAGGGGAAGTTCATATTCATTAGTCCTTTCCATAACTTCATTCAATGTTTGTATGTGGTCCATTGTGCTAAATCCACGACGAAATCCGGCTTGTTCCCTTCCCTGATTAAAATCCAAGTCTCGTTCAATACGATTCAAAATAACTTTGGTGAACATTTTGTATAGGACTCACAGTAAACTAATTGGTCTGTAGTTTTCTACGCGTTCTTTGTCCCCTTTCTTGTACAACAAAATGATAACGGCATTGTTCCAACTTCTGGGTATTTCTCTCTTCCTCAAGCACATCGAGAATAATTTAGCAACTTCCTCTTTCATCTTTTCACCTCCCCATTTAAACATCTCTGCTGTGAGTCCATCTTCTCCTGGTGATTTTCCGTTCTTCATCCCTCGAAGTACTTTATCCACTTCTTCTTTCATTACGTCTGGGACATCAATATCAATTTCTTCTGAATCTTCATTTCCTAGCTCTTCCTCGGAGTAGTACAATTCAGTGTAGAAATTTTGAAATATGTTTATAATTTCTTCCTTATTTCTTCCTAATTCCTATATATATATATATATATACCATGAAATGAAAACCCTCTTTAAAAAGAGTGATCGCCCTTCACGCTCTCGAAAGATGAAATACGATTTCGCCCAAATTATACGGAATTCCGCTCTTTGAATGTAGTGTGTAGCCAATGGGCTATTATTCTGTCTGAAGTTTTTCAGGGCTTTCCTCAGTTTCATGAGCTTGGGCTCAAAAATAGGATTCCCATCATGAAGGCACTGGACAAATACCAACTAAATATGTATACTAATAGAAAGCAATCATTGTCCATTTTCTATTTTGGCCCATCAAAATTGTGCTCATGGGGTTGGTTCCGTTGACATTCCTAAAATGTCCTGCATGCATCGCCGGGCAAATATGGGATATCCATAGAGATTCCTTGGATGTTCGTGTGATATATAATTGATATAGCATATCTTATAACATCCCGTTTGAAATCCCATATGTGTCCCAATCATGTCCTATGATAAATTTGACCGCCGGAGCATTTGCACCAGAAACTGTTGTACTTGTCATCCTGCGTTGCAGTTGTTACAGAAATAAACAGTAATTGCTCTGGTTCAGATTATTAATTTGCGTATTGTTGCTCTTTTCTTAAAATAAAAGCAGTCTTTTGCAAAAGCATTTATTTATCTAAAATAGTATTTTTCTAACATTGTTTAGAAAATATGCAAATTTAAATAAGAAAATATTATGCATTTTCTTTTTCATCCTTTTTTGAAAAGGAATTTTCGCCTAAACTTAAAGTCTGGCTCAGTCAAAAATTTAATAAAAATCATTTTGCTTAAAATTCACATTTTTATATTTGACTGAAAAAAAAAAATATTAGATTTATGAAGATATTGCTCGTTGAACTGAAAGAAATTATCTTTCATTTTAAAAAGGAACCATCGAAATCGGATAACTAAGAGATGAGATATGCGATGTTAATATATGTGCAATTGAAAATTGGCGATAGCCACCATTTTGAATGGCCGCCATCTTGGATAGCTACATTTGTTGAATGTCTATCGCGTATTTTCGTGCTCTATACATGCCAGTGTACAAGTGCTGAAAGTTTAATCTGGTCCCCCCAGTTTATACCAACAACTTGTCTGGTACAAGGACTAATACGTTAACCATTAAACCACGCTAGAACACTTATCAACGAGCTAGGTCTTCTTACAATACACTAAAGCTAGTTCCTTTCTTTACAATACAAAAATACACAAATCTAGACAAAAACACACCAAACCTAAACGGAAATAATAGTGCAGACATAAGATCCTTGGGTACTGTGCATGTTATATTTACGGTCTCATTAAATTGTTATTTTGTAGACATTTTAAGCTCAAATGAAGGAGTGATAGTATGGGCTAGAATTGAAGGTATGCAAAATTAGTAGACCAAAACTAATTTTGAAGGTGCAGTTTCAATATTACTTTGGTGAGACGGAGAAAATTCCTGAAGTAATATGATTCAGTGTGTATGGTAAACCCGTATACGACGTACATGTCTTATGGATTGCGGCAGGAAGTTATATCCTGCCTTACGTGTGTTAGAAGGGAACTGCAGTAATGCCGCATACTGACGTTCCGTATAGTGTTTCACGAAATGCTGTAAGGTAATTCCAGGAGAGATACCCCAATTACTAGTTCGAAATCTACCCGATATAATGAATGACCAGTGTTGTGTGAGTGTAAGTTGTGTGGTGATCTGTGCAAGGGGCACGACTGACGAAGATTGTTTGTTGTTGAGTTGGTGTTTTCAGCCAATGTGTCTATAGGAATGACATGCATCATGATCTATTATGAAAGAATACGGAATCTTTAGGTAAATAAACTATTAATTTATCTTTTGAAATTGAATTGGTAAAATTGATAAGTTGGAAAGCCGCTGTCAATCGTCACTTTTTTTTATCATCTCTGGCGGTTAGTGGGAAAGTCTCTCCCGGAGAAAAAGGAGATATACCCCATTAATCTCTGGGAGAGATATCCCACCAAATATTGTTTGGGAGAGATTACCCACCAGTAATATTCTGCGCCATATGATTTAGTTTTTAAGTGCCATTTTAAAGTATCACTCATATCAACTCTGTGATTAACGGTCTAGAATTCCATGAAGTATTTACAGTTATCGCCAAAAGAATTCATACACTTGAAAAATGTAACAAAAAATTACAGCTTGTGTGGTAATTAAATATATTATACAAAACAAAAAAACTGTTCGTCTTTCGCTTTGATTCAAAAAAATTAAACAACAATAATAATGACATATTTTGGAAAAAAATAAAATCATAAAAATTGAATTCTAAAGAGAAACAAACAAAATATACAACAAAAAGTATTGCTACAATCCAAATTATCACTATTTGTGTCCTATGTTCTGTGGTTTACATGAGGATTTAATCCTTTGTATGGTGTTATTTACATTTTTAAAATGGCCTGAAGTCGATGAGGCATTGCCTGCACAAATTTGGAAGTCAACGATGACAGAATATTACCCTATTCTTCTATTAACGCACTTTTCCAGTATTATTTGTTTGAAATCTATGCTGCACACACTCTTCTTTCTACATATGACCAAACATGTTCAATTGGGATGATGTCTGGAGACTGTGGAGGAGTGTAAAAAATCCATAACTGTGTATTATGAGCTCTATGTCTTGGGTTATTATCATATATAAATACAAAATTGTCTGTAATCCCCATATTTTCTGTTGACGTATGGAAATTAGACTTTGGTATGTTAATATATTAATTATGGTTTATTACCTAATCAATAAAATGCAGATTCCCCACCTCAGAAACACTCATACAACCCCAAATTAACACAGAACCACCATCATGCTTTACAGTGAATTGGAGATTTTGCCTTTCCAGCTCGTTATTATTTTTCTTCCACACCCTTTCCCTCCTATCTGAACCGAAAGTGTCCATTTTAATGTCGTCCGTAAAAAGAAAGTGATTCCAAAATGCTAGACTCACGTTTATGATACTGGTTAGCAAACTACAGTCTTTTCTTCTTACGCGCTTTGCTTACAAAATATTTTCTACGGGCTATTCTTCCGTGTAACTCTTTACCCCGGAGATAATTTCGGACAGTCCTAACACAGATATCAATATTTCCCTCTTGTCTAAGCGCAACTGCTAATTTTGGTGCACTCATTTTAAGATTACCCTTTACTTTTCTAACCAATGTTCTTTCAGTATATTTGTAAGTTCGGGTGTATTCTGGAGAATTTGGGGAATTTACACCCCTCACAAGGGGAGGTTCTGACGAAACACTGGTAGACAGAGAAAAGTAAAAATGGGCATCATTTTGGCGTATAGGCTGTTGCTATTCTGGACCTCTCATATTGGACAATACACAATAGTTTGTCCACAGTATTTATATCTTATACACATCAATACTGTTTTAGTATATTAAAAATTTGGTTGAAATACTATATATATAAGTAAAAATTCGTGTTGATTCATGTTTCGTTTTGTCTCTTGTTTCAGATTATGTGATGACATCAACAATGTAACGTCTGCTGTAGTTTGTGTCTTATTTCTCGTTGATGGACTAATACTTTGTCTTTTGGCGTTTATGGCTACTCGGGTAAGACATGTTTTTGTTGCAGTATGTGCTTATTTAATGTTAGTTATTAACTATATAAAAGCAATAAAATGTCCGATTTCAAATTAAATTGCAAATCATTTTACTATTAATTAATAATCTCATGGTTTCTTTTTGAAGAAATAGCTTAATTAATAACCACATTTTAGTGAATTTGGAACTGTGAAACAAACAGGAAATTTCACCAAATAACATAATTCTAATATGAAAAATATCGCAGGGGGGATAAAATAGAGGAAAAGAAATGTTCAGAAATAATGATAACCAGAGTTAACCGGTTGAAACTGAACCCGGACGACGAAGTTTTGACCCGATTGACTCAGGACCTGGCTTCACCAAAATGACAAGACTGAGTTAACTTAGCGGAACAATGATCGAATACTGAACCAATTTCTTCAAAATTCAATAATTGGTACACTGGCTGGTCTTGTACCTGCGGTTAGAATATATCCATATAATAATGTGTGAGATTCCTTGAGTAGTGAGTACGGGAACTTCATACGAGGGTAGACCCAAAAGAAGCCGGAATCATTCTCTGGTTGACGGATCCGTTGTAGTACATGCTTCTGCCGCCAGATACTTCTTGCTGGTACCCTTCTGCATCAGTCTACCAACCAGTGCTGTCGAGCGAAACCCTGGTGTCACGTAGTATTGTTTTTTTCTCGTTAAGCGTCTCTCATTTGTTCTGCTATATTTGTGATGATTGAAAAGTGGAAATAACGAATGACGCTATGACATTCTGTTTTCTGTTTTGGGAAAAAAACTAATGTTTGAAACGGCTTACAATGAAGCTGCTCTGGGAAAAACAAAACTTTACGAGCGGTTTTCCCGCTTTGAGATCTTTCGAAGACCAACCTCGACCTCCGGAACAGATAAAAACATGACCAGAATTCGTTGACTGATTATGGAAGACCGTCGCAGAACCATTGACGAACTTGTTGATTTGTTTGGTGCGCCCTGAAGTTCCTGACAACGGACTTTAAGCAAGGAATTGCAAATAAAAAGAGTTGCAACAAAATTCGTGCCTTACCAACACACAAAACCTTTATCGTGAAACCATTGTTTAGCCGAAAACCACATGATCCAGCTTTTCCCCCCACCTAGGGTTACCAACCGTCTGTTTTTTGCCGGACATGTCCGGTTTTTTAACCTTTTTAGAAATGTCAGGCCGGCATTTGTCTTTTTCTTGTAAAAATTCGGTATTTTAAAAATAAAATTAGCAAGACATTACCACAACTAAATCTGCGTTGTTAGTGTTATTTACGGTAAACTTTATGGTCACGAGCGGTAATTTGTCACGTTTTGTAAACTACTATGGTGCGTGGTTGGTGGTATTCCCGATATATCGCACTCGACTATTTTTTTTGTCTCCGTTTGTAAAATTGTTGGAAAAAATGGTAAGAAGTAGCATAGTAGCAAGTAATATTTTTGTCTTTCACTTCCCCAAAACTTTCACACTGAAGAAAATGAATGATACATAACGAACGTGATTATGCCTAGAAAAACTGTTTATTGCTGTAAATTAATTGTGTCCGGCATTTGTTCTAAAAGTCCGGCTTTTTTTGGAGTTTTGTCCTGCATTTGATAATTTGCAGTTGGTAGCCTTACCCCCCACATATTCACTCGATCTTGCTGCGAGTGACTTGGTTTTATTACCCCCCCCCCCCAAAAAAAAAACGTTGTACAAATGTGGAAAAGGTGATTTAAAAAACGAGGTAGCGATTAAAAATTTGCCTTTGGCAAGTATTTCACGGCTGCTTCGAGAATAGAAAACACGCTTAGAACAATTCTTGGCATCAAGTAGACAGTACCTTGAAAGCGATTCAAGTTGTAACGCCCCAAAATAAATACACAAATTTTTATTACAAAATTCTGGTTTCTTTTGGGTCCCCTGTTGTATTTGAGAGTTTTAAAAGGTTTTAATTATTTTATCCTATTTAATACTGAAAATACAAATTCTTTCTTGAATAACCTTTCCGAGGGGGAATTTGCCAACCTTCGGTGGCATTTGTATGTTCTTTCCGTGGATATGAGACTATTTCCATATGTTATTACTATCGTTATTACCTTTCCAGCATCATATGGTTTGTACCCTGGGGAGGAGCACCCTTACACCCGTTCAAAGCAATTGGAAAGACTTTTAAAACGCAACAGTGTATAATAAGTAAAGAATACAAACTATGCTTCGCCCTCCGGGTCACCGGGTCCCAAGCATAGACCCAGACAAACAAATTGACCCGAATGACGTGATGACCCGTTTCAGCTCTGATACTAATAAGAGAATAGAGCATCACATTCACATTATCTTATTCAGAAACAATTCCAACGTTTAACGAAAGCATGTTTATTGCAAAATTCTTTGTTTAAAATATTTACCAAAATTAAATTGCAACAATATTTTCTTTTTTAAATTTAAATGCTAATATTAAAATGCTTTCGTATTCCTTAGCATGCGCTTGTTGTAGTTTATTACTGATAAAGTACAAGGCCAGTATTTCTGTTAGCTATTTTTCTGCAATAATAGCCGTAGACAATACTTAAATCGTCTTAAGATATGTAATTAAGGATAGTACAGAAGTTAATCTGTTAAAAAATAAAATGACACTTCTAAAGGACAGGTGTATTTCCATTTCAGGTTACTGATGTGGTATCCGTGTGTTCTATGCTGGTATACTTTATTCTAATATTGGCCCAAGTCTATCTGTATTGTTTGTGTGGCGATAAAGTAAAGCAACAGGTAAAGTAACTTGGTTAATGGATATCTTAATTATGGTCAACTATATCCTTAAGTCAAAACTCAAGATTTCCACCCGTTACAGCAAGTAGAAACTAAAAGCTCTAACGTTGAACTGTTGGACTATTACAGAAAGAAGGAGAAAGTAAGTTCCAAGACCTATATTGTAAGTGTGACTCCTTAATATGCCTTTTGGGACTGAGAAAACCCATGAAAAACCTCACAGAGAATGGCTGGTGTAAGTGAGATGTGATTGTCTAGTGATAATAGAAAGTTACCTTTTGTATATGGCTGCCATATCTCTTTCGGGTTGATTTCTTCCACAAATTGTTTTGTAATATTGTGCATCTAGAGCAGAATTGAACAAATTAAGTGAAATGTAAACACAAAACCAAAAATGTTGATAGTGTAACAAGGACAAGGGAAATTAGAACAAATATAATCAAGTTTGAAGCTTTCAAGTTTGAAGACATGTTTACATAAAGAGGATAGAAAACTTAGAAACAGAAATATAAAGGACAGCAATTAAACTGCCAAGATGAATTAACTGAAGATCGATATCAGTTTAGCCAGAGCGTAAAGTTCGGTGAGTAGCTAAAGATAGCAGCACAAAACACAGACTGAAAGTAGTTGACAAGAAGTACAGATTTAAAATCTTTAGAATCTTCTTTCTGAAGAATAAAATCAAGAAAGAGGATTTGAAGATTAACTAACGAAAAGAGAACAATTGGAATATTTCTAAAAATAAAAAAATAAAAAAAAATAGAAAATGGAAGTAGTATAGATAAGATTTTATTCCGGTAAATTACGGTTGCTCTAAAAACTTTTAAAACCTTTTACTACCACATAGGATTTACAGACTGCTGCGACCTTTCAACCGGGACGACAGAACCCAAACACAAGATCTAAGGAACAGGATTCTCTGCCTATTGTCCGTTATACGGACAGCTATGTGTGTTTCCTGTTTCTATAACGTATTCTTGACCTATGTATGATACTTCGCGTCTATGTTTGACTCGGTACAGACCATGAACGAAAGCTGAGTAATAGTAACGGAAGCATTTCCTTCATAGATTAAAGACAAAATCATCGTTACTTTTCCTTTCACACGCTATATATTTGTTTGCTCCATTTATTCTCATAAAAAAATATTCCGAATGCAAAGGGTTCGAACCGTCCTAAACAGTATGCAGTCATTTTAAATTTATGTTATTAAATGCTTCAGATTTATGAGGAAAGTATTAGATTAGTACTGTCATGTAAGTTTAAATGATGAAAGCAAATACTGTAAAATATATACGAGTACTATAATTAAGAAGAAGAGGGACTTGGCTACTGCAGCCTACAACATAAGCGTCCAATTTAACAAGCATTTCAAACATTTCTACGAATATCATGGTTTTATGTACTTGCTTTGAGAAAATGACTCAATAGCTCCTTGAGCAGAATACATGGTATAGTAAAAGTAAATAACTGAAGGCTCCACGACGTATTTTTTCTTAGAAGTAAATAATGTTTTAGTAGCCCACGTAACAACATTTTTATGGAACTTTCCACTATAATAATCCTGATTTCTAAACAGAAAATAGCACGCATGGTTTTCACTTAATTTCATGAATTATGTTTGTTGAAGGGGCAACTGAGTCGTCTATTTTTAAGGAACCACGTAAAACTACGATATTCGTAAAAATGTGTGAAAACCCGTTAAATTGGACGCTTTTGCAGGCCGACGTAGCCAACTTCCCCTCCCTCTTAAATAGTATTGCATTCTGTTTCTACTTTTTTTAAAACAGAGAAGGTAATAGAAATCTTGATATCTTGTTCAGGTATATAATAAGCCTTTAGATATTGCCAGAAGTCAAAATATTGCAATATATAATATTTCATCTTGTTCTTTTCTACATTTTACAGAGTGAATGTTTAGCAAATATAGTTTACGACGCTCGATGGATTGATCTCGATTCTGAAACCATTCAGATTTTGCAAATGATCTCACAAAGATGCCAGAAACCGTTAACGATAAATGGAGGAGCCTTTTTCACGTTATCAAGACAATTCTTCTTAGCGGTGAGCTCCTTGGTTTTCCTTGTCTCCTTACATCTTACATATATTTTACGCAGAACAACACTATACGTATATTTAGTAGAAAGTAACACATATTCTGAATGATAGCATTAGGGAAATTAACTTTTCTATATCAAAAATATCTAATTAAACTTTCCTTCTATCACTAATTACATTCGTATCTCACTTTAAGTACTACAACTGTTTATCATAATAGTTAAAATTTTCGTAGACATATTAAATATCGAATGAACACTAGTCATATAGTGACCATATTTTCTCTTATAAAACTCGAGACAGGTCTTATCGCGATCTAACCGTGATCTCTCCTTATTTGCATGTTGTTTGAGGGGTAATCCAAGAAAAAATATTATAGCCATTTAGTTCTAGCTAGAACATTGTGTTTTATTAAAATCTACATCGACTTCAAAATTGTAACGTTCCCAGCTAATTAACATGCAATTTCACCGTCCAACCTGATGAACTTATGAATCATGCAATAATAAAAAAAAACTCAGGTTCCTCCTTTTAACATTTTATTCTAGTTACATACTTACAAAGTAATGCAATAAATATACAAACTTCATGTTTAATATATTTTCAAGAAAAGCGTCTACAGATTTCTACATAATTAAGCGAGGACAAACTTTTCATCCATTTCTCAAACTTCCGTACTATTTCCGGTGAGCACTTCCATCTAGATAGTGATTTAATACGGCACCTAACAGAAACGGGCTACAGTTTACTGGAAATACAACTCGGCGATGTGTGTATGGTTGCTGGTGATTTTCTGCAAAATTCTCCCACCAAAGGAACCTCACAAAGTCACAGACCTTCTCATTTACAGCAATCTGGAGAAAAGCTCTTCTTATGCCAGAAACTACTCCTATATTTTTCTCCCTAAACCTTAACAAAATGGCTGGAATCAGTTCTACTGAATTGGGCCCTTTTTCCAAACAGTCGTTTAAAGACGGTGAACCTGCTATCTTACATGAAACATCGAACACTAGCCTGACTTTTGTTGTAGAATTTTCTTTGAAGACTGCTCGATGTGGTAGATAGTAACCAGGCTTCGTCCGCTGTCACCTCTTTGATTACCCCTTCTTCCAACCAATCCTTGAAGACTGCATCGTATTCTTCATACTTTCCGCCTTGTATCAATATTTCCATAACTAAGACACCTCTGCTACCAGTCGGTAATTATGAAGTTGTGGATGGTTATTCGTACAAGGTAAACTTACTTTGTATCTTTCTTCTGAATGAATCCTTAGTTTTCTGAAAATGTTCGAGTACGGCCTGTTCCATTTTTTTACGTTTTTTTCATTTCTGTGGGATATGTGATGCCTAATGTATCCAGCTTCCAAAGATCAGATATGCTAACATTTTTGTCAACAGAGAAATAACTGACAACGCTGTTGACCCATTAGTAGTTTCTTCATGTGCAGGTACCTTTCCCATGACAACCTATCCTAACAACGTTTCAACAGCAACCAGACCAGATTCTAATTTCTGAACATTATTGGACAGCAATTTACCAGCGATACCAGCTCCAATTAATAACTTAATATCCGAGTCATTACCACAATTGTCCGTTGACCAAAATTTCCTTTTTCTTCATTTCCTTTAACCACGGTCTATACTTAAGACTATGGATGTTATTACAAATAATTGGTCTCTCTAACATTGCCAAATTTCATGATAAACGTTCACGAAGTTCGCAAAAAGTTATTTCATACCGGTTGTGAGTTTCTTTCCTTGACTGAACCCCACCAAATGAAATATGAACCAAAGTTTCTGTAGACTGTGGGTTAAGGCAGACCTAGCAAGCTGTCTTTGCCAAAATGTAGGACTGTTGCGAACCTGTATCAAACACAACTCGTATAATACGCGCTTGTCCATTCACCTTCAACTTCACTTTAATTGTCTGGAGGATGTACTGTTCACAACAATTTTGATTAGTCAAAGTATCGTAGCAGCATCTTTACCGGTACCTGTACGTGTTTCTTTGTCACTAGTCTTCTCTGATGTCTTACCACACATGACAGCAAAATGATTAGCCTTGCACTTGAAAACACCTAACCTTTATAGAACACAGTCTAGCATGATGATTACGATTAAAACACCTGAAGCAGCACTGCTTTTTCGTTAGCAACCTCTTCCTTTCTTCCAGTGTCATATTCTGTACCTTCTAGCAATTCTTCTCGTGATGTGCTTCTGCACAGAATGAACATGTCCTCTTTGCACTTTCTGCCAGACCAGAAAATAAATTACTCGCAGTGGGAACCGTTTCTTTCGCTTGCGTCTTCCTACCTTTTGTGCCACTTCCACTGTCTACTTCCTAAAACCGACTGAGCTAGTGAATTTGGTTCTTCGTCTTCCACTTCGTTTAGGAGAAATGTTAACATCTGGTTGAATTTTTCACTATAAGTGTCAACCGCCTTTTCATCATTGGCCTCTTCTGTACATCTATGCCTCAACCAGTCTCTTAAGATATCTTCTTTTAAGCACGACTCAACGAGGGGGAACAATAATGCTGCATACTTATCGCTTGTCATGCCAATTGATCCAAAGCGCACAAATAGGATTCTAGCCTATCATACAAACGAAAAAGTGGTACATTTTTCGTCTGCACTGAAACATTCTTAATAACTAAGTTTAACAACTGGCGTACATGAAATTCTACTAACAGACCTTTCCTTCGAAAACGAATCTTCAAACTTTCGATTGCTTTATCGTACTTTTCACCTGCGGATAACTGCTAACAACATCCCGTGCCCTTTTACCCGTAACCACAGCCTGAATAAGGTACTGAAAATTGTCTTTTTCTTCACATTCTCATCGTCGTAAATGCGTTTAAATTAACTCCAAAAACTTAGCCACTCACTAATTTCACCACCAAACTGCTTCGGTTCAAGTTTCGCTAACTTCAGTTTCTTTTCAGCGCCTGAGAAACTACCATTAACACTATCCCGTCCGCTTCTTTCTTCAAAAATCGTTCGTAGTTCACACGTACTTCAAACACCATATTCCTGTATTCTTCAATTGCAGTGTATTATGCATCGTATTGTTTTTCACTGTCCGGCACTGTGTCACAAAAAAGTAGTTCAAGCACTTTGTCGTCTAACGCACAAACGTCTTTAATATTATGTTCCATTTCTGTAACATTCACTTTAAAATTCCCTCATTTTGCTGATCTTGTTTCAATTCCGTCTCAACAATATTGTGGGTTTTGGTGAAACTACCACGTACAGGCTTTCTAGCTTTAATTAAGTTGTCCATTTTATATCGTGCTTTACGCTGCAGTGACAACATGTAACGTTCCCGGCTAAAGAACATCCAATTTCATACAACTTCACCATACAATCTGATGAACTTATGAATCATGCAATAATAATAATAAAAAAAATCAGCATACAGGTTCCTCCTCTTAACAATTTATTCTAGTTACATGCTGACAAACTAATGGAATAAATAAACAGACTTCATGTTTAATATACTTTCAAGGCTCTCATGAAAACTAAAAAAACATTTGAATCTAATTCCCTTTGTCCAAGTACACAGAATACAGTCTGTGTAATCACTGTCCAGTTTTCTTACTTTCTTTCTTCTCGGAGGATTTGACATGTTACAAACATAAAACGAATTCCATCAACTTTGAAACTTTAAAATTAGTATGAAATTGATCACTGACATTAAAGTAATAACATGTAATACATTCTACAAGGCAAATTCAATGAGTAAATAAAGGTCTATGAACAATATTTTTTAATGTTTCTCCAACAATATTTAAATTACAATAAATCAAACATTACCCACAACATTTTGTTAAAAGTCAAAACAATTTTGTCAAATTTCATCCAAATGTCTTTTTAAAATTAAACTATATCGCCGTTTAGAAGAAATTTGGGTCTTTTAATATTTCTTTCGGGAAGCCAGTTCATGACAGTAAAATTCGGGTCTGTCCCGGAAAATTCGGAATATATAGTCTCCGTAACTTGTCATCGTTCATATTAGAAAGTATATTATTGATGTTGCAACCTGTAATTAGTAATTTCAAGCTAATGTATTTTTATCTCTGGGCATATTATTGTTCATGTGGCACTATACTACATAATTTTATATGAACATATGAGACCGATATTTCCTAAAATTTTCTGAATTCCAAACTCTGCTGTGGACGGCTTTTCGTAAATCTCCTTTACCGTATTTTAACAGACCTTCTAGTGCATGAGTTTTTGTAAATCTGATAGACTATTAAATATTTGACATTATAACAAACACCATTCGCATTTTTTTTAATTTCGCCTGGCACTTTTACTAAAGTTGTATTTGAAGTAATATAGAGGGAGTGCAGAAATTATTTTTAGTTTATTACATGTTCTATATCCTGATCAGGAGCCAAGCCTCGAAACACCAAAAACTCAGCAAGCAAGCAAGTGTTGCACGTCCGATTTCCAACTGAAATAAATCGAAAGGTCCAGTTTTTAAAGAATTTGGAGTTGGCAACCCTACGTCTTATAGAGAGGTAATATACAAGAAATTAGCTGCCCATATTAAATGCAAGGTAAGGAGATTGGGGCTGGAATATTGGTCGAAGGGTATAAATGTATATATTTTTTTACTCAATCCACAGAAATCACTTCTGTCTCATTTTCGTGTTGGAATGCAACACTGCCGAATTGTAGCATCACCTCATACACCAAAGTACACCTCGCCAGGAAAGTATTTAGAGGGTCTGGATCCCCCCAAATTCAGATGTTTTTTCTGAAACTATATAATTTTGCCTATTTTACAATAAAAAATGAATCTCGGTACCTTGCAGTTAATATGAGATGCCATTTCTTTTGTATATTACCTCTTTATAGGACGTATATGCTAATAACAAAATTTCAGAGTAGATTTCAATATGATCCCATTGACGGTATCCTTGTATTTCATTACTTGATCATCGTTCAGAAATCAGGTCTACGGCTTGTGAAACAAATTGAAATAACCAGGAGCGTAAATAACATCCCTGCAGCTCACGCGGGGCGTGGGGACGAGCTTTAGGAGTGAAGATATCGTGACTTAGAAATAATAAAAATAGGAAAGATCGATATACGACTAAGGGCGCACCAAACGAAAGTTGTAAGGGGAGCAGATCCAGTTAGTTACGGCACTGGAAATAAGTGGAGCATAGCCTAAAATATTCTTTCTCGTTATTGTAAGATAGGATACCGAACCTGCAATACCAAACTAAAAGTTTGTTTCGAATTTCAAGTTTTGGATTTAATTTGTAAGGTATTTAAGCAATTTGTCTCTGGACATATGGATGATGATGAGATAAATTGGTGGAATGAAGAAAGTGGGAGGAAACGGGTGAGCCTGAGAAAACTCGCGCACACGGTGTTTATCCACCACAAAGCCTACATGTCATGAAGAGGGATTGGACTGGCGATCCCTAGCACCAGAGATGAGCGCTCTACCAATTGAGCCACCGCGGCCCTCAAGCTTATTTTCAGGAAAAACTTAAAACATTAACAAAAGTTACTGACGTTTCTTCATTTTAAAACGAAAGTATTGAGACAAGATTTTTGTAACCGACATAGTTTCTACTAATGAAGACATAAATTGGGTTTCGTTAAGATTTTTGTTTACATATTGTCATATTGCAATTAACCTCTTCACTTGCTACCCGAATTTTACGAGTGTCTTCAGGCAGCTACGATTGCTGACGTCACAGCATAATGAGCATGCCTAAAACTCTTGCGATTAGTGAGTCACGGATCGAATGTAGAACTAGAATTGCCAATAATGTCTTGACAGTTATCATTTCAACGACCGTTCTGGGGTACTATATTTTGAAAGAGTAACATACGTGTCCTATTTGGCCTTTCCATGCCTGACAATAAGAGAAAATCGTGTAACCTGACATCCTTAAATGGCAAAAATAATATTTTTTAATAAATACTTTTCTTAAACAATTCGAACTAAAAAGTAAAAAAAAGGAGCGCATCATGCTTTTCTTTTTAGTCATGCATAAACAAAATTAATTTTTACGTTTCAGAACTAATTGTTTAAGAAAAGTATTTTTACTATTTATTTCGAGTGATTTTGGTGTTCGCATAATTTTCTCAAACTGATCATATATCACTCAAATTCTAATGTGCACTGCAACCAGTCAAATGCAACATGATTGCGGACTAGTATTTATTTTAATATCAAGAAATTATTTTATTAAAAAAAAAAACATACGTTGCTGTGCCAAATTTGGGTCTATGTCAGAACGCCCACTGGTCAGATCGCCCACTTCTGAAAATGGTCAGAACGCCCACAGAAATGGTCAGATCGCCCACAGAAACGGCTAAACACGAAAATCCAGAAATGGTCAGAGCGCCCACCGGTCAAAACGCTCACTCGTAAAAATGGCAACAACGTTGGGTCTACGTCAGACGCCCACTGGTCAGATCGCCCATTTCTGAAAATGGTCAGAACGCCCACAGAAACGGTCAGATCGCCCACCAGAACGACAAAACACGCAAATTCAGAAATGGTCAGAGTTCCTACCGGTCAGAACGCCCACCGAAAGTCGAAAATAAGTCTTAAAATGAATTTAAGTAAAATAAAAGTAATGTACAATCAACATGCTGCAAAAAAAGAAATATTGATTCACGGAGAGACAATAGGCATAGTTAATGAGTATGTTTACTCAGAGCAGCTCAAATCAACGTATGCTAAGTTGATGGATGAAATAAATAGAAAATGCAAATGGCGTGGAGCTCGTTTGGAAGAACACATTTAATTTTCTAAAGCAAACTACCAATGTGTCTCAAGAGTAAAGTTTATAATCAATGTCTCTTACCTGTGATGATATACGGCTGTGAAACTTGGACATCGAGTGGGCAAACGACTCAAAGTAAAGACTCACAGAAAGAATTATGATGAGATGCATGATAGGAACAACTATGAACGACTAATGTATTACATTGGATTACCAGAGGAAAAAAAACGACCGAGACGACGTCCAAATGCAAGATGGTTAGATGAAATTAGACGTTTTTCAGGAGCTACATTCATGAGGATTGCAGCTGAGCGAGATACGTGGAAAGAAAAGGGGGATGCCTTTATCTAGCAGTGGATAGAAACCGGCTGAATACGATAATTGTTCCTTAAATTACGCCTCATATGTGCCTTTCCAAGGTAATTAAATAAAAATTGTACTTAAAAGCTAATAGAATGAAATTAACTGCATTTATCATGTTTTCATTTGCACGTTGAAAACAGCTTGAATTTTAAATTATATTTCAACGAATATTTTATTTCGTTCATATTGCTTTAATGTGACGTGTTTTCAAGTTTTTTTTTTACTATGATATGGATTTCGCTTCTGATGCGTTTTTCTAAGGCGATATATTACACTTAATAATATAACAACATAATAACACATAGCAGATAATTATACTTAGGAAAAGAAACACACAAACGCAACATTATCATATAAATATTATACTATCTGCTGTAGCTTATGTGCACAGCCCCCGACCCGACTCCGACTCACTTGTTTATGAGTGGGCGTTCTGACGTTTGTGAACGTTTTCCAGAGTTTTTTTTTTTTCATTATGTTTGTACAGTATCCATTTAATATAAGTATTAAACTGCAAATAATTAAAGTATTAACCGTGTACCTTGCTAGGGTTTGTATTTTCTAATCTGTGAGGATCCTGATCATTTTGGTGGGCGTTCTGACCCTTTTTAAAGTGGGCGTTCTGACCGTTTCTGTGGGGGTTCTGACCATTTTCAGAAGTGGGCGTTTTGACCATTTTTACGAGTGGGCGTTCTGACCATTTTGGTGAACGTTGTTGCCATTTTTACGAGTGGGCGTTCTGACCAGTGGGCGCTCTGACCATTTCTGAATTTGAAAGTTTTCCTAATTTGGTGGGCGATCTGACCATTTCTGTGGGCGTTCTGACCACTTTCAGAAGTGGGCGATCTGACCAGTGGGCGTTCTGACATAGTCCCCAAAATTTCACCATTGTACGATGTCGGGAAATGAGTTAAGTTAACGTTGCAAGATTTGAGAACACCGCGAAGACGTGATCGATCTCTGGCTTCTAATACATTTTTTTTTCAGTGTACATGCAGTGATCTTCAATTTATATAACATAAATAATTTACCTAATGAGATGTGATTATTGCGCCAAATTTGACATCTGTGCTTATCATCAGTTTTGAGACTCTTTGAAGTGAAAAGAAGACGAACGTATCGCTCTCGGAATTTTAAGCGGAAGTTGCGTCAAGAACCGTGACGTATATGAGAATAAAAAAGGTAAAGATACATAACCACATCTAACCTTACGTAACCTCCACATTCCCATGGTCACTAATTTAACATAATTTGAAATGAAAGAAAGCAGTTATTAATAATAAATATGAACATATGAAAAAAAAATAAAGCAAAAAAAGAAAATCTTGCCCCGGCCGGGAATTGAACACAGGTTTTTATTCAGCAAGCCAACGCCTTACCAGTGCACCACAATATGAATGGTGCTTTGGCCGTTGTATTTACAGTTCTCGTGTTACGTAACAAGCCGGTAATGACGCATTCTTGACGCCAATTTCGTTTAAAATTCCGACAGCGATACACTTTACGAAATAAGTCGCTGCTTTAAAAATTCACGGAAGTGACAGCAACACAGGGAGTGAGTTATTTCATATCAATGAAAATAAGAAACATATTATCTAATCTTCTTTACCCTACTAGGGAGTATCGCCCCTGGGATATGATGACTCATTCGGTCATTCGGACTATACGGTTAAAAACGTCATTAGTTTTGACACGTGTTTTGACTCGTGGATATGTCTGCATAAAAACACACTGAAAAGACACACAGCCGGGAGCTGATGGTTTGGCGTTTTGGCTAACGTATCGGAAAGGTAATTCCCGGTACCTGGTTTCAATTCTAGATGGAGTGATGTTTTATTTTTTTGAATATTGTACAGTGACTACTTTTTTTCTTGCACATAGAGTACAGTATACGCATTTTCAAATTGTATAAAATATCTTACCATTGGTGAGGTTAGGTTAGGTTAGGAAAGTCATGTTCGGTGTATTTTAATAATCACGCAATTTATTCTACTTCACGGCAACGATAACATTGAGGTTCTGACGTCAGAAATACTTTCTGTCCCAAACGAGTTGGGAGGCTGCATCTTCCTTTTACGTAATATATGCTACGTTAATGAAGCCTTTAAATCACTGTTTGCAAGCTCCTACCGTGATTAAGAAGCTTCATAAAGGCAAAATTTACAATAATGCGCAATAATATGTAGAATACGATATTTCCGAAAATAAAAATAAAAATATTTTGTACACGTTAACAACAAAAAACTAAAGTAGGAAGCTACAGTAACTCTATATTTCAAGATAACGGGCAAAGCACTAGTTAATTTTATGGGCTTGTAAAATTTAATACATTTGAATAAAGAAGCTTATGGGTTGTCCATGTCAGATCAACAGGAAAGCTTACCTCACCATCTCAGATTTTTATGAATGTTGGTGCGTTAGAAGGGTCTTATGAGAAACACCTAAAAATGTAATATTGCAGTCCTGTATCATATATTTCTGGAGTTACAGCATCTCACCCGAAACTTCAAGCCACATTGATTACTGAAAATATTTGTAACTTTTGCCTTAATTAAGATAGAAATGGGATTCTTACGTCATTGTGATGATTTTGGACAGGCCTTTCATTTGATATGCTCGTCGCTATGAAATTGAAATTCTGGCCTTGACCTTTGACCTTGAATAGAAACAAATGACGGGAAGTTCCAACATGGCTGCGCGAATAAACCATTTTTGGTATACACGCTAATCTCTGGAACTATTGCACCAAGAGCTATGATTTTGGCGTACAATTTTAGTGTTTTACAATACAAATTATCAGCAAGTCAATGGTGGTCATCTGAGTAGTTTGCCATGGGTTATGATGAGTGAAGAATTCAATATGGTCGCCGAAACACGCAATTTCTGGCATTCAACAACTATGTCTTCGAGATTATTGTACTTAGAGCAATGATTTTGGTGTTTTATGATGAAAATCATCAATGAATAATGGTTGCCATCTGGGTCTTGTTTAGTGTTTTCAATTAACTCAGTATATTGCAAAAATCTAACCTGAACTATTTTCCGCGAATGTGTTACATGTTGAAAGTTCAGAAGAAAACCAAAGTAGAACAGTTTTCGTAAGGAATTAGAAAAGTACTGTTGTGAGAAAGCAAAGAGAGAGAGAAAAACTTGACGTAGGCGGGAATCAAATCCTGGCTTCCCGGCTAGTGTCCTTCAGGCTACGCTTTAGAAAGGCTCTTTATCGTTCACCATGTACTTGAGTAAAACGCTGATAGATAGAAGTGCAGTCAAGGTGACGTGACTTCCGTCAATATTTACTGTTCCAAGTTGAGGCCTACTACTTTCCCTTTCTCTCCGCAACCCTATTCCAAGCAATGTCTGAGAGGCCTAAAGGTCACAAATAAATTCAAATTCAAATTCAGAGATAGGTTATGTCAGGTTAGTATTATCTCAGTATTTTCAATGTTGTCTGAAGTAAATTTAAACAGACAGTTAACTGAAGAATGTACGACTATAAGCGAATATAGATCGTTACTATTCATATGTTTCGCTACTTGTGTTCAGTTATAACAGTTATGCTTATTTTTACAGGTCATGGGTTCTGTTCTTACGTATTTCTTAGTTCTGACGCAGTTGCCTGATCGACCGGATGCCTCAAAGGGAAATACGACCTACGGGACGTTTTAACTTCCATCTAAACCAACTTTGTAGAAGAAAATTACCTGTATATGTAGTTGTTACTACTATATTTAAAGATGTTTTAAAAATGGAAAAGTAAAATGTTTAAATGTTAAAGTGGTTATGCGCCAACACTTATAAATATTGAACATGTAAATTTGAATCACATTTACAAAAAAGTAAGATTAGGGCTATGTACTAAAATTTAAAGTAACGCTATGACTTTCGTGGTTTTACTGACATTTGTAGAAATTTAGAAAATGGTTTAAGTGTTGGTAAATAATTATGAGGACATTTTAATCTGTTTGAATATAGTATGTTTGTTGTTGCACGTGAAAGCTTAGAAATAATTGTCCTGCGTGGGCAAAAATTGTCAGTTAAACGAAGGAAGCGAAACATTTACCGATCCTGGGAAAGCGACATTTTGGTTTTACGTGAGCGACACAATGTTTAGTTATGTACAACTGGCGAATTACCAGCGACTAGTGCGATTAGTGTTCGGCTTGTTATATATTGCGATCCTACAACTGGTGGCTCATTGGCTCTTTCCTTGTAAGTTTTCACTTACTGCCTGTTTACTTAGAAATATAGAGATTTTATTCCTGGTTGGGATATTATTCGGAATCAACAACCGGGGATGAAATTGTAGGGTGCCAGGGAAAATCCCCGGCATCCCCCACGACAAATCGAACACTGAGTGCGATTGAAACAAATATGTTGTTCATTTCGCGTTGGCTTCGCTCGCTTGCTACGTAGGGCACTACAACAGTGAAACACAGTTTGTTCCTTTCGCTTCGGTGACAAATAATCGCCCAAGCAGGACAATTCCTTATTCACTTCATTTTACCTTGAATAAGTTTGCTTTGATGTACACACAATCTATGATTTCATTGCTGCAATCTTAAGATGTATCCGAGACGACGTGATTCTAACTTGAACGCTACGTTCCGCTGCTTCAAATCACTGTTGATGGAACGCATAGTTGCAACAGTTCGACTTATAAAATAATGAAAAGATCAACAGTTAGAAAGAAAATGGGAGATTCGATCTGAACAGAAAGACTGCAAAGAGGTGTGGAAGAGGTTTACGAAGTGTATTCCAATGTATGCTCTTTTACGGTCAAAAGACGTGGATGATAAGAATGTAACAACATCTTTAAAATAAATATTAAAATAAGGTTGGTTATAAGAATTATAATTCTTTATTACTTATATCATTTGAGAGTTATGAGACAAATTCAACAACATGTCATGAGCAAAATATCGCTACGAATTCATGACTGGCATTTGTGGCTGCAGAACTCAAAGAAGTGGGCCAAATATGTTTGTGGTGGAGACAACGAAAAAGGGACCGCGAATTTTTAATTGATTATACAAATACTCGAAGAGATAAATCAAATGGTGCAAAAAATTAAAATCGAAGCAGGCGAACATGGAAAAAGTCTCAGTTGAATTTGAGAAGTTAGTGAAAGCTAGGGCAAATATCATCAGGGGTCCAAGTGATCTTTTTCGACTTAACCCAAATACAATATATTTTGATGGTTCCTATATGAGAAAAGTGCGTTTAAACCGAATATGATGGATATACCGTTCATATCCTTGTGCGTTTCGAGGTATGACGTTATTAATATGGCCGCCCTATGATACTGTTGTAAATAGTCCAAAATGAGGTCCTGGTACCAGGACTAAAATTCTTTTGGTCACCTGGGTATTGGCAAAAAGATGTTTTATTCATCTCTTAGACTTTCTCAGTAGAGAAAGAAAAAGTCATTGATTCTCGAACGCTAAACGAATAATGCAGTTGAGTGAGTAGACTGGAACAATATATCTCGTTTCTTGTGGTAACAGAAGACGGTGATAGTATAAGGCCACCAGAAGAACGTACTGCCATTATTTCAGCATTGGGAACCGAATTACTTGTGACGTAGGTTCTTTCGTTTCTAGTCCATGTGTGGAAAGACGTCGCCGCTACGAGCCTTTCAAAGCAAGAATTCGAGTCCACAGAGTGATCTCTACACCCAAACCAATGTCGAGAAGGCTGATGCGAATGAATTTATTGTTTTCTCGCTTGTACATTTAGCCTTTCCTTAGATGTGACAGTATTGTCTTCTTGTTATGTGAGGAAGAAAGACCCAGTGAGCCCCCCTAATCGTGTAGAAGGTGCGGTATGGGGGGGGGGGAAGAACCACGGCACAAAACTCTGAAGAGAACTTACACATTAGTACTCCGTTTATGTGTGTCGAAAGGAGCACAACTTCGTCTTTAGCTACCGAAGAAGCAACTACTCCGTCTCTAGGTGTTGAAGAATGAAGACGTAAGTGCAGTCACGCCAACATCAACATACTATCACATCCACATCATTTTATGTTCCCCTGAAACAATCATCTTCGCTTTTCGTATAAAAACTTCATCCAAACCCCCTTTTCCCCCACATCATTTTATTACTACCAATTAACAGCAAAACTGTGCTTCGAAATATGATTATTTAATCTGTGAAAGGTGATTGTGGTATTTTCTCAGAAGTTGAGGATTTACTATATTCTTTCTTCTTTCTGGGCACCACCTAGCTCAAACATTGGAATCTGCTTGAGAACAACACTAAGAAGGAGAAACAAGTAAGGATATGGAACAACATATCTTCTGCATGTCATCAGCATTTTCACCAGTATCACGTTATTGAACCAAGTGCTCGTGTCAAATTATCTTCGTCCCTACTGTCTATTATGGTTCAGCGAGTTAATTTGAATAGGTGGGAAATATGAATAATGTGAAGCATTTTGTTAACTGTAGGAGAAGCGCGGCTCGCCATGTTGGTAAGATTGTAGTGGATATGTAGGTTGTAGTTTACAGAAGTCACTCTGAGAAACACGAAGAATTCCTGCGAATCTGAAGGAGTACACATTTTTGTTTTGCAACAAGGTAAATATTAAGATGTGAACTTTTGTTGTTATAATATTCAATCTTGTTTCCTTAAGCTCTTATTATTAATAAGTTGATACAATGAAATCATTTTGAATTGAAATCATCAGTTGCATGCGGTGCGTTGATATACTGTACGCTGGCGCCAACTGATGAGAAGTTTCCACATCACGTTTCGTTTTGTATATTTACTGCTTGCGCGGAAATTTGGATAAATCAAAACGGGGCAATTTGAATAATGCAATTGCATCTATGCAATTTTATATTTATGTCTCGGTGCTTATCAAGCGTCCTTGCAGTTTCCTCGTTTTAGATGGTCAGAAATTATAGGAAGAAAGATAAACGCTTATAATGGAGCAAAGAATAAAGTACCAAACAAGCAGTTAATTCTGTCGTTAATGGTGGTCTGTCGATACTGGGAGCATTTAATGTCCTTTTCATATGCTTATACAGACGAGTAAAATATCAACAAAACTATTAATTGGTGTAGACGTTTAGTTCTTGCTGTAGGCAATGCGTCTAAAAAAATCGTTCGCTGATATTGGAAGACCAAGCATGTTTTCCAGTGGTTTTAGAGAAATAACTAGCAGATAGAGTAAAATATCTAGAATCAAATGGCTTTAGAGTTATTCTGAAGAAAGTGCGTGTGGCAGCATATTTGTATCCGTCTAAATTCGAACTAGAAATTCCTAAATTTTCTGAAGTTAAATGGCAGGAAAGGGGTGGTGTCAAACATTCTGTAAACGAAATAATCTTAGTGTTAGAAAACCTGAATAAATGTGAAGAACGAGAGATTCTGTTGTTAACATGCAAGCTATGAAATTTTATTTTGACTTAGTGGGAAAGTTAATGAACGAATATGATGAAACTGTACTCCCTCTAAATAACAGCTCCCTTAAAATTCTTTTAAAAAATGTTATCATCTTAACATCTGTAGAACGTGGGGGAAAATGTAACAATGACTGCATGTGGCAATGCCATACGATCTTTTGTACCTCCTGTCGTAATATTCAAAGGAATGCGCCAAAATGCGGACTTTAGAACCCAACTAAAGCATGGATCTCTTGAATGCATGAGAGAAAGGGGACACATGAAGAGATTTTCTTAAGTTTATAAAGCACTTCCAAGAACATCGAGTTTCGGGCTGGGTTCTCTTCATTTTGGATGGACATAAATCTCACTCACAACTTTCGGCTTTAGAGTTCTATAAAAGTGACGACATCGAAATGCTTTCTCTACCTCCACACACAACACGCATTACAACCACTCGATCGCTCTGTTTTCAAGGCTCTCAAAGCTAATTACTACCAAGAAGCAATTACCTGGTGTCACCACAACCCGGGCTCAGTAATCAGTAAACCTCAGTTCTGCATTTTGTTCACTGAAGCCTGGAAGTATAACAGCATCTGTTGGATTAGCAGTTAGTGGGTTTTCATGTACCGGAATATACCTCTTCAGACCTCAAGCTACTGAAGATTTACGATTCGTACCTTCCGAAACATACACAATTGTAGCGCATTCAGAAGAAAACCAGACTTTACGGGAAGAAAATTCTAACAACGTACCTTCTTCTGCCCATAGCTCTCAAAACGCTGTCCCAACAAAGCCTACAGATGAACCCATGAAAAAAGTACTTCCAAATCCAAAAAAAGTTTGTGTACAGAAAAGAAGTCGTGTTACAGGAAAAATATGCCACCTTACTTCACCTGAAAATATTGAACTTATGAGAGCAAAACAGCTCTAAGGAGAGAAGAATTCAGAAGCATCCGGCGAAAAGAAATCCAAGACAACTACAAGATAGAAGATGGCTAATTCAGGATCTGCAAGGAGGAAAGTAATGCAATCCCGAGGAAAAGTTATATCGTCGTCCTAAAGTGAAGATGACATAGACCTAAATATAGCTGTAGATGATGATGATCTATCATGAAATTGTGTTTTTTGCCTTCTCAATTACTATTCAGAACAATCTACTAGAAAGGGAGACTGGATTCGTTGCCAACATTGTAATACATGGTACCACGAAGTTTGTGTTGGCGCAGAAGGTAGTTTATTTGTGATCGCTGTCGTTAAATACCAAAACTGAAATTTAATTATCCTCTTGCGGCTTCTTAGCTTAGACAATGTTCCCATACTTAATTTTCTAATGCATTAAGGGATATCTACCATTAATTTAAAACGGTGGTACCATTTAGGTTATAGACTTTATTTTAAATTAGCCTGTTTTAAGTGTGATGGAATCCAATCTAACCATTAAATATTTATAAATTATTTCTAGGTATAGATATATTTTCCCTATTAAATACTTACTTGCTTTAGTTGTATTCATGGGGCCGCGGTGGCTAAATTCGTAGCCGATACAGGTGGCCGTACTCGCTAGTGCGGTAGTCTGGCTAACCAAGGATCGTGGGTTCGAATCCTACCTCGGGCATGGATGTGATTTTAACTGTGCTGTCAGTAGTTAGTGATGCAAAAACAAGTACACACAAGTATAACACACGTATAATACAAGTAAAAACAAGTTGAACAAATAATAACATGCCGCTTAGGACAAGGCACATTTTTTAGAAAAATGTAGAGCGCTCACCTGTGCTGCAAGGGGTCGTAGGATCGATCCCTGCTCATGCCATGTTGTGGACAAACACCGTGTGCGTGGTTTTCTCGAGGTTCACTCTTTTCCTCCCACTTTCTTCATTCCATCAATTCATCCCATCATCATAACTAAATCCAAATTAGTTGTGTTCGTATTACCCCACTCATTATTCAAATTGTCCTTCGCATTTAAGCTTTTTCGAATTATGGAGGCGAAATTGAATACTCACATTTCACTATGAAGTAAGACAGATACGGTCTTGCGAAAAATTGTTAAGTTTCTTGTAAGGTTTAAAGATTCTTGCTCAATATTTTATATTTGGATACAAATTATAGTTTCTAAGATTTCTGAGAAAATATCTGGAATTTCTTAAATTAACTCTGTACCCTACTCCTCGCTTCCAGATCACGTCTACGTTGTCACAACATAGATATAAAAAACATTCTTACACAGCCGACCTTGTTGGAATGCTAATAATAAAAGAACATTAGAACTGTTGTTAAAATCTTCTTGCGATACTTTTAAATATCTAATGTACTCTGTTTTCGTTTTACTAACAATATTGTTATTTCTTTATTTTGTTGTGCAATAACTTTTTAAATTGTTCATCAATTCAGTGCTTCTGAATTAGCTGTAAATACCATTTTTAGTTGTAACTAACCCATTAATATTTCAAGTTCGATATCTCATTGCTGTCATTTTTTTCGACAAATTGAAGGACGAACGGACAAGGAGCCCTTATACCCGCTACAAAGACACGATAACTCTCGCCCAGATGATTCATTTCCACGGCCCATAAGGCCGAACCACCGCCATATGTGACTTTGTTTACCGAATCTTGCAAATTTGACATTTGTCAACTAGCAAGTTTGCTTTAAAATTGTAGAATGTTTGCTTAAATGCAACGCCAAATGCTGTTCAAACTTGCAATGTGAAACCTTGTACAAACT
Organism: Lepisma saccharinum; assembly: GCA_022664845.1. Lineage (NCBI taxonomy): Eukaryota > Metazoa > Arthropoda > Insecta > Zygentoma > Lepismatidae > Lepisma > Lepisma saccharinum. Next base: position 19,501 of record JAGDQP010014085.1, on the reverse strand, counting down.
TAGAGCAAGTTTGGGAGCAATCTGATTGTCCGACACTTGGATTGAACGACCTTTTGATTTCGGTCCCAAAGATATAACACTTATAGCTTTGATATCACGTAGTCTATCACATATTTACAAAGAACACACCCTTGCTAGCACTACAGGTAACTTATTCTGTAACATATACTACAAAATAACTTATTGACATTATATGCAAACGCCTAGTAGAGAAACTGCAAATCCATCTTCTACAGGACGTAAGCTGGTCATAACATCACCCAATCCAATAAAAAAATCAAACACAAAACGAGAAGATCTCGAGATCCATCATCAAGATATGAATTTCTAACTTTGCAGGCAATCTCGATAGCCATGGTGAGTGTTACTATAATCTCAGATGACACATACATATTTCTGCTTATCATGCACCACTATGCACTTAGCTTGTTAAAGTGTGCTTGTATATTGCAAGCTGCACAAGCCCAAACACTATCGATTATGAAAGCATTATGTGGAAGAACATCATGCTAATATGGATACATTACTGTTAGCGGACGCTTTATCCGGTTGCTATAAAGTTGCAGGACTACGATTCACAAGATTATGGTATAAAGAAAAGTACTTGCATGGCGCATGTTGGGTTCCAAGAACTGGATCCAGAAATGATACGGATCCGAAGATTCGAAATTAAGATCAGGATTCGAAGATTTTAAATTCGGATCATGATCCGAAGATCCCAAACTCGAATCCGGATATCTGAAACTTGGATCTTCGAAGCTTTGGATATCCGGTTTAATGTAGTCGCACGATTTCGATCGCAATTTCAGAGACCCAGAATTCAAACTTCAGTTTTATGATGCAACAGAAACTGCGATGAGGGAATGGTAAATTATAAAAGGCCCTGGCCAAAACCTTCCCCATTCTCTGCCTACATCATCCCGGCCAGACCCAAAAATGACAAAAGGATATACATAAAGCCAATTTAATTCAATGTACCGTATCTTAAACTCGAAAAGTATAGTTTATAGAGATAGTTGTGTATTCGTTATTGTTTTTGTCTAAAGAGAGCTGATAGGAACATTTGTTTTTTCAGCGCCCTTTTAAATTTTCTGAAAGCAAATAAATCTGGAAAGGAGTTTCAATACATCACTCTACGCTTAAAATGAAGGAGAGGACATGTTTTTGTTCTTTCATTTTAACAACGCAATGTTTATTGCGTAGTGACCAAACAACTACGTCACATGGCAATAGGTAGAAACATGTGTTGATACTGTTGGGTTGGTGATGGGGAGCATGAGGCTTAAGGAGACAAATAGATGATGTCGATTATTTGTTTTCGTTTTGTGAGTCCGAAATATACGTTAGTGACCGAGTATTATATGACTGGTCTCAAAAACACTAGTCTTGGAATCTATGTAAACTTTAGCAATCACTTCTCTCTGTGTCTAAGATACTGTTCTTCCTTTCTAGATAGGAATAGAAGCGAAAATAAGAGTTGTTACTGTTGGGCTGAATTTTGTAGAAGTTGAAAGGATATTCTCGAAGAAACTAAAAGTCAAGAAGGAGTATGAAGGTAGAGAATATCGGGACGAGAATAAAATATACGACAAGTAGAAGAGTTGGCAAGAAACTAAGTTGGTATTTTATGCAAAGAGGTGAGAAAATATTTGTTGACCAGTGTCGGAAATAAAAAGAGATGAGTTGAAATTACATAATTTTATGGAGAATTCTAAAGCATGAATGTTATAGAAATATCTATAAAGTAGCAATTGGGTAATTACATGTAGGGATTCTTGAAAAAAAAACAAAGTTATATGTTGTATATAGTGAATGGATATCTGAAGACAGTAATAAAGGTATCTCGAGAAGTGCGTTTAGATTCGTATGATATGGATCAAATGAGATAATGTATGTTTTGGTCAAAAAAGTAGAACATTCCTAGATCTTTGGGATAAATGGATTGGAACAGAAGAGAACGGCTTTTAGGAATCGCCAAAGCGTTTTGAGTATCAAGAACATCATATGTAAGGGAGTTTGACAAAATCTGCTACAAAATATTCTTAATTAAATTATCACTAGCAGCGTGATTGGAAATTGTGAGAAATTCGGCGGTCATGTTTTATCCTATGATAATACTGTGAACATTATAACCAAATAAAGCTTATCGTTTGGTAGTCCAAAAAATCCCCCAAGATACGTACGAATTAGGAAAGACTATCATGATGTGTCCATGCTCCAGATATCCGAAACCGTGAACCGGATCTATATATATATATATATATTGTAAAGTGCAGAATGTGTATTAACACAAGTGCTAACACAGGAGGCGCGAAGCACTTGCTGTTTGTTTACAAACAAGCAGTAGTAAAAGGTGAAGTACGCTAACGAGTAAAAGCATGTGCTCATACTCGTAAACAAATGGTAGTGGAAGACGGACGGAGCCGACCACAGAGACTGAAGGCATCCGACGGAACAGAAGACAGCGGAGAACTGCAGACTCAGCAGACCAGAACTGAATAAAAGCCAGCGAGTCAGAGCAGCCAGCACTATTCCGCTCCCAGGGATAGTCGCACCCACTCCTCCTCCTCACCTTGGCCGATTCTGCCACGAGAAGGGCCTAAATTCCTCGATCTGATCTGCTACGAGATAGATCGCTCCTTACTACCGCCTGATCTGCTACGAGATAGGCAAATTCTTAAGTCCAGATCTGCAAGTCCAGATTGGACTTTCAAACTTCCTTTCTCTGCCAACTACTTGGGCCATCGCCTGCCATACAACAGACCGTTGTTTGGGCTACATCGACTGCAACAAGAAGATTACAGAGAAAGTAATTTGAGATACTTTGTACCTCAAACATAAGCCTATATAGTTTTGTACGGGAGACTCTTTTTATTAAAATAGTGGACTTGTAATTTTTATAATAAAAGGTGAAGGGATAAAAGACAAGCTACGAACCTTTCATTGCTTTACCTTGCTCTACCTGTCTCTACCTAATAAATTAAATAAACCAATAATGGCGCCAGACTCAGTTACTCTGGGCATTGCGTGGCAATTAAGGCCCTTCCTTAAGGGAAACTTTACGATATATATATCCGGATCCATTTGGCCATCCCTAGTATGAATGTGTCATCCATACCCAAACTTAGTAATATTCCATCAACAACTGAAGCATTTAGGGAAATTGTATAACGAGCACATATGGAATTTTTTATATCCTTTCAGGCCATGTGGATAAACTTTCCATCATGTAAGTAGGAAATAAAAAACAAATCTCTCGGAGGAATTTTGAATTTTCGTGGGAAATTTCGTCCTCGACTACTCCTGGAATCATCACTGGTTAGAGTAGGTCTGACTTTTATTTATGTCCTTTACGCATCTAAGGCCGGTTTGAATTTAAATTTAAATTTTAAGGCCTTTAGGCGACTTTGGCTTAGACCGGAATGGGATAATTGGTGGAATGAAGAACATGGGAGCAAACGGGAGAGCCCCGAAAGAAAAAAACACCCACCCGGTGTTTGCCCACTACAAAGTCCAAATGGAACGAGTAGGGATCGAAACGATGACCCCAAGCACCATAGGTGAATGCTCTACCTTTGAGCCACCGTGGCCTCTAGGTTAAGTTTATTATAAATTTCGTACAGGACTTAATAAAACCTAAATGTATATTAACGTACGAACCTATGCTAGTGATCTGATAAACAAGAATAAGGACTCGGAACCACTTCAGTAATGAAAACGAAACTGGTGAAATTCAAAGGAGTTAATACAATAACAAACTTAGAACAATATAATGTAGGAAATAAGGCAAAGGTAATAGTGTTTTCTTGTTTCCGAGGAAACATTGTTAAATGTAAGTAAACAAAATGTATCAAGATATTAGTGAAATAAGAAACCGCAAAGAGACGATTTAACAAATCGTTTTTGAAAACATAATTATTGTATTTTGGGTGCAAACACATTATGATTGATGTATAGTAACTGGCAACACTAGAACACAAGTGGTAAACTATTTCGATGGAAAGTGAGGATAGTAACGAACCACACTCTGAAAGAAAAGGTGTAATCCGTTTCAAAAGTGTATCGGTTTTGTCCGAATCCTTAGCTGACAAGGACGTAAAATTATTAGCAGCTGTACTCAGTCATAACACCAGAAAGGCTGAAGATCTTATATTAAAAGGTGCAAATGTTAATACTCCTGCCTTCATCTTCTTTCGGGAGTCACTTTTACACATAGCCGTGGATTCAAATGATGTGTTAATGTCCGTTATCTTAGTTAAGTACGGTGCCTCTCTAAACAAAACTGACATATATGGTTGGACAGCATTGCACAAAGCTGTCTTTAACAGAAACTATGAGCTCGTTAAGTATCTTTTAGACAGTGGTGCAGATATTAAAATTGGTGATATCATGGGTAACACACCACTTCACTTATCGGTACGATTGAGTGCTAATGAAATATCCAGTTTATTTATTGACCGAACCATTATTTTTAATGAGAGTAATATCTATGGAGAGTCCCCAATGGCTTTGGCCTCTGCACTCAACAATAAACCTTTAGTTGAGCAAATGCTCCAGTATGGAGCTGCTGTGAATGAACTTAACAGTTTAGGTGAATTACTTCTTAATAAAACAATTTTGTATGGTAGAACAAACCTGGCACTTTTCTTCATTGAGGAAGGCGCAAATGTTCGTAGTATGGATATCTTTGGAAGAACGCCTCTTCACAGGGCAGTACTTGTGGAAGATTATCAAGTGGTTAGCTTATTGCTTCTCAAAGGTTCTGGTATAACTGCTACAAACGCGCATGATATGACACTTTTAGAATTAGCTCAAATAATTGACAACAAAGAAATTATACTTGTTTTACATGCCTTCGAACCATTGACATTAGGACTTGCTGATGTGTTTGAAAGGTCAAAAAGTCTTCAAAGCATCACTTCAATCACTTCTTGGTAAGCTAAAGCAAACGATGGGCAAGGATAAGAAGAAAATAGCCTGAAAGCAAGGATAATTTATGCACACGTTGGCCAGGAAACCAGAACAAAGATTTTAGTCTATATACTTCATAAAATTGGAAGAAATACCATCATTCTTTCGTAGCAAATTGTTTCTTAAAACGCCAAGGTTAAACAGCTGTACTCCATCAAGTCTAACTCAAGACAAACCAGAAAGAAAAATTAAAAAGAATCACAACTGAAAGAGTTGAAAATATATAATACACGAGAATAGTTATCGATATGTTCTGAAATGGCAATACGTCTTTCTTCGTGGATTTAATTCAACAGGTGCTTGATACCATCTATATGAACGAAACTAAATTGAATAATTTCCATGTTAACCTCTATTTATTTTTAAGATTTTTAGAGATAATTTTAATAAACACCTATTAAAGGTAACAATTCTTTTTATATTTTCAATATTACTATGACCTTACCCGTGAATCAAAGGAACCTAAGGTACTGTGTTACGAGCAAACCTACAGAACTTTTGTTTTTTAAATTAACCCTCTAGTGTTTTTCCACTCGACTAAATTCTAAGTACTTATCGCACTTCTGTTACCAGGACTTCACAAGATTTTGGCTAAATTGTTTATCAGAAAGTCATAATATTTTGTTTTCAAACATACAAATATTCCTTGTTTAACGCAGTTTTGCTTAATGTGGGATTTGATTAACGCTACCAATTACAACAATATCTTTGTTTACGTTGTGTTGCGGACTGATTCCGTGAACTATTTTTTAATTATTATTCTTATATTGTATTTTAGGTTAATTCATTTATTCAATACGTGATATAGCGACGTCTTATCTATTTTGACGGTGCCAATAATTGTGGTTAACACACCTTTAAATTTACTACAAAGTATGCGAGCTTCGTCGATTGCTCCCAATGCAAACGCATAAAGTCGTAAGAAAGATGGTATAATTACTTCTACATAGCCGTGTACCAAGTTGCTCCACTGAAGTGAACTGCATCGACAGTGACTTTGCAATATTTTTATTTAAAGTAGCAAATTATTAGTATAGTAATTTACCTTGCACGAATTGTAATATTTAGTATTAATTACCATATTTAATTAGCGTCATTTTACGTCGTAACATCGAGGGACTAATTTACAGCATTCATCAAGGGATATTCCTATGTGCTGAACTGCTTGTGTTTCTGCTTAACCGCTGGTTTGTTTACATTGTTATGTATTTTTAAACCTTTTTCATAAAGGAAAAAATCGGATCTTTGTAAATTCGAAAGTGCTATACTGAAATGTGGCATCGATTTCTCACCATCAAGTCAAGTTCATGTTATGGACAAGAACAAAATTACACTACAACACCCACATTTTAATCTAAATTCAGTTGCAAACCAAAATACAAAACCTTTTTTCCATTACTAAACACGTGCTAGTATCGCTCCATTTCAAAAGCTTTAGTATCTTGATTCCATTGTTTTTATATTCCTATGAAAACGTTCACTTTTTTTCTCTCTCACTTTGCTATATTTTCGGGAAAGTGATTAAGATGGCTGTAGAGAAAATGGATATTCACACTCATTCTGCATCCCAGGATTCTAAATGACTCCAGCATTTCATCTACATTTTATCATAATTTGGAGCCTTCTTGTTGCCCCGTTACATTTATGAGGCAACCAAAGCAGCCTTTTATTGTGTCACTCATTGTTGTAGTGAAATTATTGTCACGCACAAGGCTCGAATTCGAACACTACAATTCGGCCTCATTCTTGTAAAAGAATTTGAAAACTTTGGTAAATTTAATTTTGTAGTGGTCATTTTAGTAATGTTGGACTTCGGCCCATCTCGAATGTATGAGTGTCATGCTTTTCTTTTTTTTAAAAATACACAAACATTCATGCCTCAGGCGAGATTTGAACCCACACTCTTACATACGCTGGCCTAACGCACCACACTACATGACTAAGTCGGTCAGCGGAGGGATTTTAGTCTTCAGAGAAACTAATGCATCACTGTTGACTGGTAGAGGGACAACAAACTGATTCATCGCTCTTAATTTTACATGGAGAAGGGCAATAAGAGCGTATCGATGGCTATTGCACTCTCATAAGAAACAGGAGTAATTCGTGAGCCCAGACTGAAGCTCAAGAAGAATACCCAACACTTTAAGGTTGCTTGAAACAGTTCCCGTGTACCCTAATTTCTCCAAGACTAGAGAAGAAGTAAGGGAGGGGCTAAAGGGACTGCAGCCCATTGCTCCACTGCTTCAGGAACCCTGCCAGAAGCAAATCAGTAATCTATTTAAATGGTAATCACAGGGACAGGGTCGTCCTACTGCATGGGCAAAACAGGCACTCCGAAGGGACCCCTAAAACCACACGGGCCTAGAGGGGCCCACATGATAATCTAAATTCTTCTTACAGGCATTGTCTTTTCTAAATCCTTAATTTGATCCTACTTTATTCTACTTGGAAAAGTATTGTATGTCAGTTCCTTATAGTAATGCTAATTGTTAAGCATTAGCTGGTAACATAGGATTAGGATATCAGATTCAGATTCGTACAAATAGACTACTAAAGGATCGTGCAATGTATGGCATTGTTTTGTTATTGTTTTAAAATGTGAGCGCATCTACTACTATCTCGTTGATAGTAGACTATTTAGGCCGTATTGTCTAGTGTAGGGGTTCTTAAACTTTTAGACTGAAATTCATTCTTTTGCTGTTCCATCAAGTAATATTACTGAATTTTCAATGTTAATATTTAAAATTGTATTAATATTTGACAGTAACTGTTATATTACCGAGGTAGAATTTCAGGTTGGCGCGTTTAAAGGAAATAAAAGATGAAAAAGTTGTTGATTTATTTTTACTAAATGGCTAAAGTCTACATTCTGTGATGAACAATAATCTTATTTCAAGACGAAATGATAGGTGAATTATTTATTTCAATTATTGCTTTGTATTTATATTCGAAATGCATCTGCACAAGAAATTAAAAGTCATTGTTTTTAAGTATCAGAATAAACTTATTAAAATAGTGTGTAGCAGGAATTAGTAAATTACCAGGTGAGTTTATTAGAAACGTTTCTCTTATTTTGTTTGGTTCTAACACAATAATTGCAGGGTTTATTTATCCCGGGTTGTGGAAATCAAATTTGTGATAAATAAGCCTATAATATTTGTCTCTACATTGCATGGGCTTCATTTTAAATGTGTCAATTTTGAAGAACGTTGGGCTGCACATAAGATATTTCCTTGTTGAATCAGTGATAATGTGTTATGTTAGTCATTCTGGTACGCTTACTTTTTTCGCTAAGTTGAGATACCAGTATCCACAGGTTCGCACTGGTACCTGTGGCATAGTTTGAGAAACCCTGGTTTAGTGCAATAATGTCTAAAACTTAGGAGTACAAATTCGTGATGGGATGAATTTAGATTTACGTGGGAAGATACGAAGTCTTTATTAGGCTTATGTTTATAATATATTTTAAAATATTTAATCGGGTGTGGATGTATGTGATAAATCACACATTCTCGAATTTTCTGTAACTGTTTGTGGTGAAACGTATCAATTACTTTCTTCTAATATTAGATAAAGGTTTGAAAATGCCTCTTTATTTTACAGAATAATGCATTTTGCTAACGATCTAATTTACCGTTTCCATGGGTATCTATCTGTGAACGTAGGTGCCCCATATAATCGCTTTACCTACGAGTGCACAATGATATATAGACGGTTCTGCATTGGGATATTTAACAGGGGTCCCTAACACGCTCATTAGCCCACGGCCCCAAAATATCTTACTCAATCACTGTCCAAGATTACTTTCTAGTTTGTTGTCAGGTTTCTTTCTAAGAAATCAATTATATGGAAGTTGCTACAATTCTTCAGTAAAACTACCTTTAGCATTTTTAACGAGATATCCAAAATAACCGTCACTGTCAGTGGTTATACTGTATTCCAATAGCATGAAGCAAACCTTCAATACCATTACAATACTTCACGTTTTCGTGTGTCATAAAATATTTCATGAAATCATTCTCTTATTAATGTTCTGGTCTTGTGGTAGATCTATGTCTCTCGACAACCTCTCAATTCTCTTGACTTGAGCCAATGGGATCACACAAAACAACATATTTAAGTAATACAAGGTGTGATAAAAAATAAGGTGAATGCATTTTTAGAGAAGCAAGTGCTGACGCTACAGTCATTTAAAGTATTAAGTCCATAACCTGATCCGTTGAGATAGTCAGTGTCAAGTTTGAACAAGTTGTGACTTGTTAGTCGGCTTCCATAGTCGGAAGACTGAGGTCGTGTTTGCCGTGTCTGTCGCTCATCATGGATTTCGAACAACGCGTTAACATTAAATTTTATTTTAAGTTGCAAAGAAGTGCCAAAGACGCTCATGAAATGTTAAAATCAGTGTTTGGCGATAACATGGTGACCTTGAAGGCTGTTTAAGGAGGTATGAGCGATTTAAAAGTGGAAATGAGTTAGTTGAAGACGAGCAACAATCGGAAAGTCCTTCAACCTCAAAAACAAAGGAAAAAGTTTTAAAAAAAGATGCAAAATAGTTCGTCCAAAAAAGCGAGTGACTATTCGAGAGCTTACCGAAGAATCGAACATATCGTACGGGAATGTGCAAAGCATTTTAATCGATAATTTACAAATGAGACGAATCAGTGTGAAATTTGTTCCCAGAATTTTGACTGGCGAACAGAAGCGAAAACACATCTCGCTTTTGATCCGGGAGATTTTGGCCTAAAAAAGGATCCTGTCTGTCCACATCCGCCTTACTCTCCGGACTTATCACCATGCGACTTATGGTTCTTCCTAAAAATAAAAACCGCGCTAAAAGGAAAACCTTTTGATGCCATTTCCGACATTAAGAGGACCACGATGGAGCAGCTCAAGGCACTTCCGAAAGAAGACTTCCAGAAATGCTTCCAATCATGGAATCAACGTTGGGATAAGTGCATCGTTAGTCGAGGGGAGTACTTTGAAATATATTAATTCAAATTTGAGATAAGCTTATTACTTTGTTCGTAATAAAATTATCCACTGTATTTTTTGATTGAATTTCGTATTAATGGTACAACGGGGAGTATTGTGCTGTTACGTTATATCTTATCAATATTCCACTTTAATCAGAAACACCCTTAGAATATGGAAGATGCTAACTCCAATGGAGGCTTTTCAGGCGTCTGTGAGCAATTGCTTGGTGAATATCCAAGATTGAATCTCCCTTGTTTAGTACTGAACTAAAGCCTTAGGCTTAGTTCATATATTCTTCAATGGGTGATTCTTTTAAATAAAATGCGGAATTCAAATTTAGTAAAATATTTTTATTAGTAGGAGAGACCCCGTTCATCAAGGGTAGTAATCTACTTCTTAAAATGTAGCTCAAATGAAGCTTTAAATGTCACACACATACTCAAATAGATTTATACATTTTACGTTTTACCACCAGCATTATACTTTCGAACTTATTTCGGTTCAGAATGTACCAGTCATCATGCGAATGTTTTGTTTCCAAGGAAACACAATAGATGAACTATTTATACAAAGATTTCTTATCCTTCCGATTAAATACTGTTGTTAAAATTGCCTCGCTTGAGACTGAGTTATAATGAAAGCTGCTATCAAAATACATTGTTTTATGGACGTATATACATATACTTGCGTAAAAGTGTTCATGACTAAGATACCTTCTTTAAATCTTTAGGATATATAAAATTGATATGTAGGTGTGTATGTACACAACATTATATGTATGTACAATGTATACAATGCATATAAGAGGGTGTATCATTTTGTTATGGACATGCTCTTGGCCACTGAACATGGGCATAAGATATTATAATGGATCATTTAAAATATACAGACATATCGAGATTATTCTCTAGAAAATTCCTCTTTAAAACTAAAATTATCGATTTTGTTCCAAGAGGGCGTATCAGCAGTCAAAGGCATGTTTAAAGCAGGAACAAGAAAGCTGATTGATCAATTGGTCCAATTCGCTGTAGAACAGGGAGCGTTAAAGACTAGAAAAAGAATGTAATCTCCAGTAGTGTCTTTCCTTTACCTTCTCTGTAACTAACAACTTATTGTATAAATCTGAACATTTATCTTAAGTTGTTGAAGTAAGACGATTGATCAAATCACTCTTTACTACAATATGTTCGTATGTAGTTAAGCTTACGTTACCATATTGTACACTTAGAAAACAAAAGTGACGTAAACGGTGTTGGCTTAGCCAATCACAATCGACGTTAAACTCAATTTACCTATTTTAGGAATGTTCATGATTTGCAAATGCAGCTTAGAGGGGGATATTGTGGTTGTCCTAGTAAACCAAATTTCTTCATTGACAAATTAAATTTTTATGTTGTGACATCTGCATACGTAGCACTCCCTCAATTATAAGCGTTGCTCAATTGGGTATATTGGGTAGTACTTTGATTTCCTAAGACGACACTGCATAATATGCCATCATTTAACGAGATATGATGTAGCTATGCCCCTGTAACTTTCAGGGCCTGAAACTGCAAAAAAGAGGCATGTTCTGGAATTTCTTCATAGGGATTTTATTTTCTTGAATTGATGAGTAATTACGTTCTGAAGTTTCTCGCATTATTTAAGGGATAGGGTGCGTGAAGGAATAATTTATATTTGTTCCAGACAGATAGCTATTATAATACTGCCACCATCCAATATATTTTGTCTGTTCAGTGTTGGGATGTTCAATGCTTGGCTCATATGTTTCATACAAGTAGCCTACAAATAACGCCTTGTGAATTCGGAATTAACATGTTCTTCTTTGGAGTTATTCCAGTGTTAGTTATAGCCATCGGAGTTCAACTCAATCTTGTTGAAATATTTTGTTTTTGTCAAGAAAAATACAAATCTGTGCATTTCAAAGATAAATAATATTAAAGAAGAAAATAAACAATTAAGTGATCAATGTTTGACAAGTCGACAAACAATAGACACATTTGAAATCAATCTAGGAGAAATAATATCATATTTCGCAATCTATCTCAAAAGGGCAATGGAACAGAGAAGAATTGGACATAGCTTAAACATATCATTCCAAAATAGCTATATTTTCATTTCTTTGTTCGTGTCCAGATATCACATCTTAAAGAATATGGCATTTGCTTGAGAGTAATGAATTCGGTCTCTGTAGCAGGGATTAAAATAGTGGGTATTATATGATAAAATCAGGAAGAAAATGGTATTGTAATTATCATGTCCGAGTTAATTTTATCATATGTGGTACGGTATAGAATCCAAATGAAAATTACATTAAACAACAAGCATTGCCATCCTTTATATATATAAAAAAGTAAAAATATTCTCTGTTTGTGTCTTTGCTGTACATACTGTCTTTATGTTCTTCATATGCACCGTATAAATGCAAACCCCTAAAACTAATTTGTAGAAAACTTTGTGAAGCTTAATCACTTGACCAACAGAAAACCATGTACCATGTTTGTCTCCACAATTTTGTTCCTGGGATGGTGTTTGACCTACTCATGTACTATTGACTTAATGCTACCTTACATATCCTATATAATTACACAAACATTACAACATATTTATTATTTTGATACTACGTGAGGAAGGACGAAAATGTGTCTTAATGCTATGTAATCATAAATGTATTGCGTCCTATGAAACAGTGTATAAATCTCAAATCTTAATTTATTAATTCATGGCCTTCTAGGTTTGCATTGTGTTATAGCTCATAGGTATTTTAGGATTAGGTCCGGAAGGATGGCAGAGACGACTTGAAAATTGAGTTAACAACAGCTTAATTTAAAGACACTTTCCAGTCAACTTACATGGTATAACTAAAAGTAATAAAAGAGAACTGGTAAAGAACGACTAGCAGCAGGGCTTGAATTTTTGTCCTTCCAATACGAAACCAAAGCTCCACCAAGTGAACTGGTCTTTTAGCTATATATAATAGTATCTCTTATATTATAGTAGGTCTCTTAGTATAATATGAGCACAAATAAAACAAAAAATATTGAACTAGTAATACACAAATAATGTTTATTTATCAACAACATCGAAAATGTGGAACAGTTACTTCATTAGAGGTCGATATAATTTAAAGTAATGACGATACTCTAAATCTAAAAACAAATCCAATCCTGGACGTACTATAATCTCATACACTCTTATATGATATGATATACGTGTGTTGTCTTATCATTTTCCTAGCCTCACGCATCTGTCTAGTTCAACTCTTACTTCAGTTTCGTTTCTTCAGCAACTGCCTTACCAACAAGACATGAATAATATCATACAATTAAAAGTTTTGAGAAGGGAAATTGCATAGAGACGTGTTTGATTTTATGTGACATATCATTGTCATCAAAATGATTCATACTTGTATGTTTGAAGGTATCTGAATGAATATTAATGAACTGAATCTATGAACTTCAGAAATTTTATGTTCAACTTTGCTAAAGCTACATTTATGTTGATTACAACATAATTACACTCATTCATTGAACTGAATGTCTCTAAGTAGCGTGGAATAAAGAACAACTGGGATATCAAATGTAATGGCAAATAACATTTTGCAGTTGGAATAATTGACAAATATACATTGGTAAGTTTCGTTTAGAACAATGTATCACTAAAGTTATTCATCTTAACCGCGAAATTGTACTTTAGACAATGTTTAGTAGTATTTAATGAAAATCAAAATAAATTTACTTGATTTTCTTTTTTTTTTCATACTTCTCTTTAGAGTTTACCGGCATGTTACGAGAAAGTCAATTGAATGCCAGATAAGTTTTGAACATAAAAAGCTTTCATGATTCGATTCAAAACGTATAATTAAAGTTTATGTTGCATGGAATGGAGCATTTGAAGAATATTGTTTGTTTGTTTCTAAGCATGTTGGCAACTGCATCCTTGTTCCATTAATTGTTTAATTACTTCTGGAATTTTAATTATGGAAATTAGTTCTCCAAGTTTCCTTTAAAGTTAATAACGGATGTCAATTGTTTCAATCCATAATCTTTCTACCACTTACGGAAATAATTCATCTATTTACCTAGCTCAGAAGAATATTTGGTCAAATAATCAAGATATGGGTTTCCGATGAGCAAACTGAATGATCACTATTAACGCTGTCAGTCGAGAGACAATCCTGTATGAAGAAAGTAATGAACCACTGAACTGACAATAATTAGTTTACTTCAACAATGCAAGTAATTGTTGCGTACATGAAAAAAGTGGTGAACATCAAAGAACCAGGAATACTTTCATAAATGTTTCAGTCAAATTTAAGATCTTGAAAATGCTTAATAATTTGAAATTATCTTCAAAAAATAAATTTAAAAAAAATATTAAAAAAGTTATTTATTGTCACAGTGATTTGTTCATTCTTGATTATTCTACAATTAAGTATAATAACAACATGTCATTTATTTATTTACCTTCTACGGGAAATTAGTTGTGCAATTACTAAACGTTTATACTAATATCATGTCTGTTACAATTATAATGTATAATATACAGGGTGGACAAAAATCATTCTCAAAACTCTAGGGACGAAAAGTTCTCATCAAAATAAGGAGAAAACGTGTCTTTGCAATTTGCCTAATTCCACTCAGTTTCGGAGCTCTAGGCTGCCGAAAGCGTGGGAAAATGCACTTTAGAGCTTGATATTTCCGATACCATTAACAGTAGAATTGCGGAGGAGGCAAGGTACCCTCAAAGACATTAAAACTGCTTTATCCAAAAATGCATATTTCGAAATTGTGAGATGGCTGCACAAGGGATTCCACAAAGGAACTAGAGGATTCTCAGAAATTCTCTGAAGTAAAGGTAGGCCGAAATGTGCATGAATTTGACGACTTTCCAGCGTGTCACAATAATTCGTTTACGCCAAGTCGATATCTCAACAGATGCCATTTCCCCGAGTGATTTTATTTTAAAAAGCGTTGTTGCTTAACCAACAGGAGACAGAGCTATTCTTCGAACTGAAATACATTTAACATAAAATTATATGTTAAACGCGTGGAAGTAGCCGAAAAATGAATCTGAACAGAAACACGAAGGATTCACATTGTTTTCCTTTAAATTACATTGCTGAGAAGATCTTGTTTCTAGGTCTTGAACAAGTTTGGGAGATACTTTTTGCCGTTGATTAACTTTCCAAGGGAAGGAATGGACCAGGTAAGGCAAAATCTTATTTCCGTTTTATTTGAATTTTATTTATGACCTTCATTTATCTAAGGCTCAGGATTCGGGAAGGTGTCCGCCAGGGCTTAAGTTGAAGGTGTTATCCCGGCATTCGCCTGGTGTGACTGAGGAAAAACCCTAGAAAAACCTCAGTCATGATGATCGACCGCTGGGATCGAACCGACGACCTCCCGAAGGCTACGCCAACGTTCTACCACTCACCTACGATGACTCGGTGTTATTTCGATTGAATACATAATGGAAATGCATAGTATTTAGTAAAGCACCCCCGTTCTTAAAGGTTTCATATGTGTACATCCACGTGCAGACGGACATATTTCTAGAAAGACACTTAAAAAAATAATTAATTAATTGAACCCAACATTTACTCACTAAAACCTTTATTCTTCTGAACCATGACATAATTAATGTTTTGGTTTGAATATTGCTGCCTATTCCACTTCATTTCATCTCCCTAATCTTCAAAGAATTTTAAAAAAAATAATACTCTGTATATAAAAAATAAAAAAAATAACTTTTACATCTCTGTTTTTAAAGCATGGTTCGTAGTTTCTTTCACAAAATTAAAAGTATTTAGAACTTGTTAGTTCGAAATTACACGAATGTTCCTTCAGAATTTCTTGCTCCAAATTTCAATACCTGAACTTCCAACTTGAAAAGCAACCACAATTGAAGAGTACAGGGGAAAAAGGGGGGATGTCCACTTTTGGGTCAAATTTAGATTGTTATGCCATTTTGTAGAGCATGTTGAGTACTTTCAGTCAATATATCAAAAAGTGGAAAAACGTTCACGGTTAGCCTGCTATAGCCGTTTAAAAAATCCTTGTAAAATGGAAGAAGGGGGTATCGCCATCTCTTACAGTGAAAAAAGGGGGCCATCCAATTTACTCCTATTTTTTGTCTGCTTTTTTATCGATAATCTTGAACTGCATTTATATTCCATTGTTGACAGAGCTAAATATAGCTTCAACAACCAATTCTGTTTAAATAGTTCGCGTTAGTTTCATTGTAGACGTTGAAGGTCTAAGATGGCTGCTGTAGGTTGTGGTTTCCTATCAAATTCAAGAAAGAGGAAGCGACAAGGACGTGTTAGTGATGCGTCAAGAAAATTACGAGCTCAGTGTTTTGAAACAGGAGAAAACTGTAACTGTACAAAAAAGTGTTTTGACCAACTACGATTATCAGACATTCAGAAAATAATACGTGATTTCAATTCATTGGGAAATTGGAATGCACAAAGTGCTCACCTTGCTGGGCTAATCACAGTTCACTGCATAACGAGAAGAAGAAGTAGGAATGAAATAGATGCGAAATTTCATGACGCTTCATACTCTTACCGAGTTAGAAAAACGCGCGAAGATGGCACTACCGTTGATATTCCAGTCTGTCAGAAAGCCTTCCTATCACTTCATGGAGTCAAGAAGAAAAGGTTACAGACAATTCAGAGTTCTTTAAAATATTCTGGAACTGCACCTACTGATGGCAGAGGGAAACATAGCAACCGTCCACACAAGCTTCCTAAAGTTACGCATGATAAAATATCAGAACATATTCGATCTTTCAAAGGACGATCGAGCCATTACAGTTTGGACAAGACTTCAAAAAATTACCTTCCCGAGGATCTTAACATAAAGAAGATGTATGAAATGTATTGTGACCTTTATAAAGACTATCCTGTAAGCTATGAAACTTACAGAACCATATTTTCCACCGAATTCAACATATTATTCGGTTATCCCCGTAGCGATACATGTAGTACCTGTGATGAATTGGAAGTCAAATTAAAATCTCTAAATTCTGAGCTTAATAATTTGTTGGAGGAAAATAGTTCAAAAAAGGCAGAGATTGAAAAGGAGAAAAGTCGTTTAGAAATCCAGAAGAAAGTGAATCTTACAAAGGCTAAGACATTTTACGAGAGGAAGACTTCATCCAAAAATAGAAGCAGAACATCAGAGGACGTTGAAAGCTTAGTGATGGATTATCAGAAGAATCTTCCATTACCAAACGTGTCATCAAACATCGTTTATTATAAGCGCCAATTGTCATTTTATTCATTTAATATACATCAATTATCAGACTCCAAATCAGCTTTCTATACGTACACAGAAGTAACAGGCAGAAAAGGTGCTAATGAAGTGGTTTCATTTTTGGATGATTTTTGTCAGTTTCAGTTATCTTCCAACGTCCGCCACCTTGAACTGTTCTGTGACTCTTGTAGTGGTCAAAACAAGAATTACACTTTATTCAGATACCTTCATTATATGGTGCATGAAAAGCAAAGGTTCACTTCCATTCACGTAACATTCCCAGTTCGTGGCCATTCCTACCTTGAATGTGATAAGAATATGGGACTGGTGAACACGAAATCAAGAGTTGAAATGCCAGGAGACTGGAATAATGTGATCAGAAGCAGCAGAGTGAAACCCACACAATTTGAGGTAACTGAAGTTGACCGCTTCATGATTCGTGATTGGACATCGTTCTTAGAACCACTGTATTTGAAGAAATGTCCGTTTCAGTCTAGACCAATTATGGAGCTTCGAGTAGAGAAGAGTCACCCAAGATTGGTGATGTACAGGGACACTTACAACGGACCTTGGTATTCTTCCGTGATTCGCCCACCATTAAGGAATGGGCCACCAGAAGTACATTTATTGGAGGGAGAATTCTTACATCCACAGACTGCGTATGAAGGTAAGAAATTAATATTTTCTAACTCACAATAATAGCAAGATTTTTTTAATTTTCCATTTTGAGTCTAATTTGGATTAAGATAATTTTGGATTTGTTGCTATATTGCCCAATATCTCTTATAAATAGCTGCCTGTCGTCATTACTTTTATCTATTAGAATAAAGTTTGAAATATTATTGTCCAGACGGAAGTGGGCAGATTTTCTTTCATTTGTTTGAGACATTTCACTACAAACAATAAAGAAAAAGTTAGTAGCTTATTTTTTTTTAAAAAAACTATAACTAAAATGCGTAGGAAGTTGAATGCGAGGTCTAGAATTAGTAAAAATGTCAACTCCTTCCTCGTGGCTCGACAGTTTGAATATTAAAATAGTCAGTCAGCTTTAACGTTAGGTAAATGATCCTCCACTTGAGGAACTTCGGATCAAAACCCAGTAAGTCCACCTGTGGACAAAAATGCATTTTTCTTCGGATTCCAATCATTTCAATAGCTATTCGTCGATCTACGTAATGTTTTTCTATGCTTTCACTGCAAAAACGTCTCTGAAATACCGCGTTTACATAAGAAAACATTGATTTCACATGCAGTATTTTGTCTTTCCTGAAAAGTTTTCTTTGATGGACTTACTACGTCTTCAGCCTACCTTGCGAAGCATTGACAGTCATGCTTCTCCTATTGTAAATTAGGCTCACATAATGCAAAAACAGAAATTGGACGAATGAACTATGGTTATGTCAGGACAGAATTTTTGTAGAGTTGCAAGCATCAGAGAGCGGAGAGAGTAGGACCACTTAAGAGTGGACTGGAGCTTTGATCCAGTAAAAATGTACCATTTGTTATTTTCTCAGTTTATCATAAACGAAAGCAGATATTGAAATGTAAATTAACCTGATCAGAAAGGTACAGCAGACGCGTTTGGTTTGAATCATCTTCAATGTCACCATTTCTAGAAATTTGCAATGTTGCCAGCATATTAAAATCCCAAAAATCTCGGTTAAGATAATAGCTAGAACAATGAACTCAACGGCATTTAATGGCAAATTATGTTGACTTTAAACGCTGTGAACTACTTCTTAAATACTATTTTTTATTTCATTTGAAATAAGTAAAATATTGTGTTTTTGTTCTATTTTGTTTCATTTTACTTATTGCAAATTAAATACTTATAGATAATTACTTATAGTTCCAGTCCACTCTTAAGCTGTTCCTACATGTAAATTAGATGCTAGCTGTAAATTAGATGCTTCCTACAATAAACTTCACAATACAGTGCTCGAAAAGAGAAGTCGACCTACGAGCTGGCGTTCATTTATAAAATGATACGCTGAGCAAACAGAAAATTAGCTACCTAACGTTGAAGGATATGCAGAATAATTCAACTTTATCCACGGTAATACATTAAAATACTAAAATAAGTTAATTTGGAATGGTTTGAATTGGATATGATACAAACAGTAGTTATTTGTGTGATTATATAAGCTCTTTTCCTCCTTTTGTAAAGGTATTTTGCCAATCTCGGAAGAAAAATGGCAGGATCTGCAAGCTTTGAAAGACTTATGCAGCCCAGATGCTCAAGTCTTCTACATGAAACTCCCAAAGAAGTAGCTGGAGGAATGAAGAGAAACAAA